>KZ308364.1:919243-945811 GCA_000376725.2 Ladona fulva | reverse complement strand
TTTCAAAATCTATATAATTAAAAGAAATATAAGTAATTAGGACCGCATCTATTGCGCTTAAATGGTTATAGTTCCAGCGGCCGGCATCAGATTGTTGCAGCACTCACGGTGAGATATTCAGTACTAGTTTGTGTGATTATTTTCTCTTTCATCGTGAATAAAAGTTTTTAAGATGGTGAAATTTACAGTAGGAAACTATTTCTAAGGAATAGTATTTATCGCTAAATGAAAATTTGGCTTGGAAATAAATCGTTATTTACCACTCTGGACTTCCCTTCGTGAATTGAATAATCCTGTTTAACAGTTTCTCAATATTAAAGCTGTGGTGGTATCCAATTCCAGAAACATCAAAATGAGAGGAAAGTTTGTTAGCATTATTAGATTTTGATCCATAATTACACAGACTATTCATTCTTCATTTCATAGAATGACCATCTGTTTCGAAGTTCTGTCCCATATAATCATTCGAGTTATCAATTTTATCATTTAAGTTTAATGGATTCTACGACTCCTTTTAGTTATGAATTAATTTGAACCTATGAGAAAGGCAATTGAGATCTACGCACTAGATGACTGTATGTACACGAGATCAGATAATAGAATGAACTTTCTAGGATTCCACGATTAAATGGCATTGACGAAAACGCTGAGATGTAAATTTTCTTAAAAATAAATAGATAGCTGATTGTGGATGAATTGAGATTTAAATATGTTTGCCGTAATCTAAATTGTATCACTGGCGAGCACGTATATAATTATTCAATCATCATATGATATAATTCATAATCATTATATTGCTCGAGGGGATCATGAACATAAGTTTAAGCTTAGGAAACAACGAACAGATATCGCGAAGTATTCTTTNCACATAACAAAGAAAGAACACAGAATAAATTCCAACATTTCTCTTTCGATTAAAGTAGTGTAACACAATTAATTGAAATTTTAATGAAAAAAATAATGCATGATAAAATCTATGGTGAGAGGTTTTCGTACTGAATCCCTCGCCGCATTGTTGTCTTACATAGATTGCAATGGATACACAATCAGTACCACCATCAACTCAGGTGGTTTCGAATTTTTACACGATGTCGAAATAACATCATAGCCTTCCCCGAGGCCAGGGCTGACCAGTGGCCGCTTTCAGTGAAGGCATTCCAATAGGCTATTCGGGAACCTTTCTGGGGAGCGATTATTTATATATTTTATTTATTTATTAAGATCTGTATTGCAATTTGGCCATTTGGCCAGGTGGCAACGCTGGAGGGAAGTATAACATGATGATTTGAAAACTGCCTGGCATTCGCCCAAGACGGGAGGGAAAACCCTCCAAAAACCTCCCGTAGGCAGTATTTGGAAAAATGTACATAACATATAATAATTATACGTATTGAATATAAAAATACATAAACCAAAAAACATCATATAAAATTAAACAAGTTCATCAAGAATAAAAATAATATTATACATTAAGTAGAAACAGAAGTAACTAAAGTAAGAAACATGGTATTTATCCATATTGTCTCATGTACAATGTTGCATGGAATATCATGACAGGAGATCATAAAAGAAATCTACATACATATTGATTGTATCCGTTTTTTGAACGCTTTAACATTTTTCGGCATTGGAATGAGAACTTCCCCAGGTAAAGAATTCCATTCTCTAATACCTCTATTAACGAATGAATATTTCGCTATATCTGTTTTCTGCTCGCGTTCCTTGATTTTTAAACTATGATTTCCGTATATTTTTGTAACATGTGATATCTCCGAAATTCGCGATAGATCCTCCATGTTTATATGTCAGATTCATATAAATGAATGTAAACATTCCCAAGGAGAAACGGACATGAAAAAAGTGGAAATTTTCCTAGGTGCACGCATTATCGTGCCGAGTTACCTAAACCCTTTTCCTTTTGAATGTAAACATGGAGGATTTATCGCGAATTTCGGAGATATCTCTAGTTTCAAGAGTTAGATAATCGCACCCCTGGTCATTTATTCCTATCGAACATCAACAGTAAAATAATTTATGTATTCCATAGATAATGCGTTTCAGTGAAAGTTTCATTCATACAATTATCATTCATTTATTCAAAAATACGTACAGGAATTTTCAGAAATTTAAGCAGTGGAAAAAACAATTCCTTAGGCGATAATAGGTGAATATATGTGCATAGATACAGTCTTAATATTAAAGATATGCAGACGTTAACCAAAAATAACTCTTTTCCATTAAAAACGCTTTCAAATTATAAATTTTAAATGCTCTCTTTGCTCGCGAGGAATGGCATTTCGATGGGATGAACGAACTTATCCATTAACGTCCAAGAGCTCAAACATTTACATGGAAAATTCAAATATACAAGAAATTTTTCAATATCTGCTTCAGGACACTCACAGTTTGTTCTTGAAAGATTTTTGTAAGAAAAAGGTAATAAAATTTGCTTACTTTCAATCATTCAGAAGAATATCTGTTTCGGGCAAGATCAAAGAGTGACTATTCTTTACAAATTGCGCAAATTGAAGTCCTATTCCATTCATGCCCGTGCATGTAACAATATAGCGTTGTCGATGCGTTTCTATGGAGAAGGAATAACGAATAAAGCTTAAGAGAATTCAAAATGGAAATTGCCTCTAAAATTAGTTCGGCTAATGGAGATTAAAATATTTACCAATAGGTTTCTGAGTTATAAAACTACTTCCTTGCAATTTCTTTGTAGAAATTTCATTGGTAAAATTTTATTCAAGAGGCGGAAAAGACTAGGTTATTCTCGTACGCAGCTGACGTATAGCGCCCCCATAAATTAGACCAGAGTCCCTAGGGGGGTGGCATCGCCCACTTTGAGAATCACTGATTTAGAAGTACTTAAATATATAAATCGTCTCGGGAGGCGAAACCCATTTAATTCTAAACAAACTATAATTATACGCGAATATGAACGCTCTAGAAAGATTTGCCTGCAATCATTTGACCTACATTTTGCTGATGAAGATGAGAATGACGACCTAACGAACCAATTCTTAAATGTTTGGTCAAAGGTATTACGAGGAAATAATAAAGCTGAGAAGCAATCTATCTTTTTCACTGAAATAACAAAAATAATCCGCTAATGGCTAACATCAATCTAAAAAAAAGCTGTAAATAATTAGTTTTAGTTATACCTTCATTATCTAGTTTAGTTTAGGTTAGGTTAAGTTAGATTACTTCAAATATAAGAGCCTATCTCCACAACTTCCTAAAATAACAAACAATTCTATTAGCCTTATTCGGGGGTTATAACTGCCTTAGAGGGTTTCCACCGCTCATAATGACTTCCTTGAATCCGATGAGCAACAAAACAAAAGAAAACTAATAGAAAATATAATAGAAAAGTTAGGATGTTAGGAAAACGAATTAAAGTTGACTTTGAGATCATGGAAGAATAGAGGAATCAAACATACGAGTATAGCGCTGTATATGGAGTCGATTCGTGTCCTTTCCAGATACTTTAGTTCCAAATCGGGTTTCAATTCCTCAATAGCCTTCAAATTCATTGTGGGTCTCTAAAGATGTTCCAATAGTTCCGAGGGAGCAAGAATAATTGTTTGGTGTAGAATCGTTGCAAAGGATCTCACATTCATCTCCAATGTACTGTGCTACATATTTACTTTTATATAATAACGAGCTGAAGTGCCCTTTGAGCCTCAGCGGGGAAAATAGAAGTAGGATTAAATATATTATACCTATTTGTATACAAGAGAAAGTAACATCTCGCATCTTAATTTAGTCCTATGGGACACGTTATCAGAAAGAAAAATTTTCAATCTAATCAAAGTTCTCATAGTTCGAAGCCGAAATCTACAATCAACAAGAAGAGGGTGAATCTTTATGTTATTTCCTTCAATTTAATCGTAAAAAAAAGTCAAGAGTCCGAATCTATAGACAAAAAGTTACTCATCCAACTTCATTCATTCATTACGGTGCTACAGTTGTTAGTTGCCCCTGCGATTCATCACTACAAATTGTTCGTGACTGTAATAGTTAAAATCTCTCAAAATCTTCCTCCTCTTCATGTCGTCAATTTCTGCCATTGCTTCTAAATGGGCCTAAATACACAATGTATTCTTATGGGAGAATGAATGAACTCGGAATCGACAATCGCATTAGTCGTCTGGGTGACGGAATGCTTACAACCTCAAAATTTCAAAACATATTCGTATATTTTATCTAAATTCTCGCAACTTCTAATCGAAAGCGATATTTTACGACCATAATAATAATCTGTATTCAACTTCCCTTCTTTCGGTACTTATTTCGATTTCATACGACTATTCCTTCTAATTTATTTTGCAAAAGAAATAAAGTCTGTTACGATAAAAGCGAATTTTACATGTATTTCTTACGGAAATTGATCTTACCGATCTTGGTTCAAACCCAGCAAAGTTATCGAATAAAATGGTGGCAGTATTTCCTTCCGGATCTCAGGGAACACGTATGCAAAGTTTGACGCAAATCGGACAAACGGTGTTGACTCCAAACCCAGACAAACATGCAAACAAACCCACCAGCACAAAGATACACAAACCCACAGAATTTCTGGTTTATACGTGTAGATAGGTTACTAATTGAAACGTGATGTTAATTTTATATGCTTTTCCTTTGTAACATCAATAGATGTCGCTAGTGGTTGGGATCACAAGAAAAGGAATGGCTGGGAACCCCCGAACCACGCGATTCGATTAACACCTTTACCGGTTTGGATGATTTACACCCCTATTTGCTACTTTATGGATTTATTCCACCTTTACGTTGCGTATCTAGTCTTAATTCTTCTTCCATTCCCGCCTTCCTTTCCTTTGACTTCAGAACTTGAGACCCTCAGCCTCACCAATAAGGCGGAATCAATGTGCACTCTCAGCAGGCACCTGTTGGTCTCCCTTGCACTCAGATTCCAATTTTTCACAATCATGTCACGGATCCCCTTCATTTCTCTTACCTCTGCAAACAAACGAAACACTCGAGAAGGGAGAATCCAGTCGCTGATGCGCCTTCATTTGTCGGGCGCCACGAGTCGCTGTGACAAGTATTTGTCTCACGGGTAGTTATCGCGATCATAAAAAGAGATAAGCCACCGTTGCTACCGTCGAGTTTTATGGAAGGCCGTTTGAATTAGCAACAGTGAAAGATAAAAGCAAGTGGGTTCGTCTTTGGTGGAAGCGGACTCGGATTCGATTCCCGTCGAGGGCTCATATTCAATTAAGTTCATTTCTGAGCCATTCAATATGAACCTAGTTTTATTTCCTTACGGGGCAGAATTAGGCTTAGCCCTTTGCCGTCTCCGACTGACAGCAGAGAGTATAACACTACGGATACGCCGAGCTAACTCTTCTACCAGATTTTCGGCTTGCAGAATTCTCCCATCTGCCACTACAGCCACTCTTGGGTACCACCTGTGGCACATACAACTGTGCATATGGCAGAACGTCATTTGTGATTTGGAATTAAGGAAAAGGGAAAAAATTGGGTACCACAGCCGCCTCGAGTCCCACCCCACTTGTCAGAAGGTGAATAAAGAATTACTAAGCCGGTTTCCCCGGTTCTAAGCCGGTATAACCGGTTTCGTCAACGGGTTGACATCTTCTGGAACCACCAGAAGAAGGCAACCCGTTGACGAAACCGGTCGTGAAACAAACGTGTGGTGGAAATTATTCAGTGCTCTTTCTTTGAAAATGTGTGCGAAATTCCACGAAGTCATGCTTGATCATATTAATTTTATTAATGACTAAGCCATTGATCGTCATCCAGGGCGATGTACCCAGGATGCTGAGGTACCCAGACGTACCAGTTTCGACCAATCTACGATCCAAGGAACGTAACTTCGAGTGACATTACTTATCACTTATTGTTAGTCCTGGGTATCCTAGCACTAATAGTCACCATATGGTTCAAGGCCCGATTGTAGCTTGAATCTTCTATACCTCCTATTTATAAATAAATAACGTCTTTATTTTGGGCGAAATTGAGACTTTAAAGTCTCCTCTTGCATTTAACCCATCGTCAATATTAAAAAAAATTAAATTAATAATAAATCAATAAACTAATATTAATATCAAAGAGTTAAAAAATAGATAATAAAAGTTAACTTAAGTTGAATTAAGACAAAATTGGAAATATTTAGTTGTGGATTTAAAAACCTAAGTGAGGCCTAGGAAAAAAATATATCCACAGCAGGAAAACACCCACAAAGAAGGGGGGTGTGAAAAACCTGCACAAACCTACTGAGAGTAATGACTAAGAGATTTAGAAACAGAAAGCTGGAAAAAAATATATAGCCTGAAAATAAGAACATGATTAAAATGACAAACAAATACATAATACTGCCTTAATAAGTTTTCACTGACACTAAGTTTCGATAAAGTTTATGATTAGTCATTGAACCGAGTCACTAGTATCATATGCACTTAGTAACACAAATATATATGCTAATATTACACACTGAGAATACTTAGAAAATACAACTAATTACTTAGAAAATACAAATACAGTAAAAACAAAGTTGACTATTAATAGATAAACATAGACATCACTTGTTAATTATTGCAAAGAATTCATTTCAGAAAAATCGAGTATTTGAGAAAAGATTCATGGGGGGTTATGTGAGAAATTACCTCAGCTGTCGAGACACTTTAAAAAAAAAAACCCAAAAAGGCATACGGAGGGACTTTCTGGTAATCTCACTGCAGAATACAAATCATTGAGTAAGATTTCATAAAGCAGTTAAAGATTTTATTTGCATAAATAAATAACGACTATTCTTTCCCATCTCTGAGTAAGTATGATTTTATGTGTCTCTACTCTCCTTCATGTTTATTTCGCTTCCCTTCCTTGAAGAACTAACACGTTTTATCACGTTCCATCTTTCATTCGGAACGTTTATCTATACATTTGATTTTAGGCCATCCACTTTTGAACTCTATCACTAGGTCATTTAAGGCATTTATGTTCATCCATTATGTTATTACAATGGTTACCAGTCTTAGTTGTTCCAGTGTCAACGTAGGATTCCTTGCTAATACCAAAATCGCCTAACCGGTAAGCATTGGAAGATTTTGGCCGTATTCTTGCCGTTTTCAGCAGTTTCTTGCGACCACGTTTGCAATGACAGATCTGTTCAAACACTGCCTGGCAAGGCAGAGATCCGTTTTCTAACCACAAGGTGGTAAGACCCTCACATAAGGAAAAGTAAGCACATTAAAAATGGTAGATTCAACTTTCGATCTATATCTACCATACTAAACTTATAGTTACGGACCGCAGGAATTCTTTCTTCATGCATTTTGATGGATAAGAGTATCCTTTTCCTTATATAATTTATCCACTTTCTGGCCCATTCAAGGCTTTCGCTGTAGTATCTATCCGAAGAAAGTGAGCCGAAAACGTTTTGATGTATTCTGAGACATATCTAGTGTGTTAATTATGTTCATTTACTCAGCTGATCACTTCCTTACAAATTAGATATGATTTTACTGCGCCTTATCTTTTTCAAAATCGAAGGGAAATATCATAGACTTAGTATATGGTTAGAATATAAGGCAGAATCCAGAACATGACGCTCACATACCTTTGGGCATTTCTTACCCAATAGTACGTACATTCTCTAAACAGGAAGAACGGATTGATACAACAAGTAATGGTGATAAATACATTATCCTATCTCTTCGAAAACTAAAAATAAACCTCACATTCTTATATACCTATAAATTGGATTAGATTTTCTGCCAACAGGAATTACAATTTGGACATTACCTCTATTATTTAGTTGTTTTTTTCTTTATAGGATGATTTCGCATTTATGCGAAATTTTCTACCACTGTACGTAAGTTATGATTTGCCAAATGTTCGAAATTACTATTTTTCTAATTCAACAGCAACCCTCAATGGCGCTATGATTTACTTGGGACCTTCACAGATAATTCACTCAGTATATTTACCATCTAAATTTAAGTGTCTCTCTTTCATAATTTTTGCGGGAATTAAGATCTTACGGACGTACTAATTAAGGATCTTATTTAAAATTACCCACAATTTGGAATAATGGATTCTGAAATGATAAGGAAGATAGCTTAACTTTATAAATTCGTCAATGTCTTTTTTTATGTCGTGATTTCTCGAATTAGGTTAAACTTCTTGCTGAAATTTGCAACTCAATTTGATCTCCCTCGAAAACCGGAAGCCATTGCGGTCGAGCAAATAATTGACAGACCAACAAGGCGGAGGGACTGTTTACCATGAACTCGATCGATTTTCATAAATTTAGGTGAGTGATAGCAAGGGGAGGTTTATTAGGATTGAACTGCCATTCACACCTGAAGATACATCACAAAGAGAAACGACTTCTTTATTTAGGTTTAAGGACTAAAATTGGGGATTATCATATCAGTCATCAAAATGATTTTTATTCCGAGTGAAAAATATGAACGGCGAAGCTTCGTATTTAAGGAAAACAAAATAGCTTTATATGATTTCACGAATTTCGTTCATTATAAGCTTATGATTATGTAAGTAGCTTATAGTTTTTGTATGTTGTAAACAGAGCCGCGCCCAGCCTATCTGCAGCCCGGGTGCAAACAATTTTCCGCACCTTAGTATTAAATTCCAAAACCGTATATTTTCTGATTTACTGTTCAAAATTATTTTGTAAAACTTAGAAAAACCATTGCTTTTAGACTTCGTTCTCCAGCTTACATTGGTCACAAACATCAGTGACAATTAATTATGCAGATTCCATATGCTGAGGTAGTGAATTACGAGTTAATAGTTATCGCACTAAATATGAACGTTTCTAATAAAAATTCTTTTTCGGAATGAATAACAATAATGCAAAATATTCCTTTCACGTCTTAAGTTACCCGTAATTCTTTCTTCAAAATTTTTGCCAATCTTTGATTTCACATCATAATCTTTCCTAGATAACTCGTGTGTATAACACAGAAAACAGCAAACTGTCTTGTTGTATTAATAATACTGGTTGGCTACACTTCTGTTGCCGCTCTTTAGATGTCGCTCCCTGGGTGCGATGCTCCCTTGCACCCATAAGAGGCGCGGCTCTGGTTGTAAAAATATTCTTACGATATTGATGAAATAGGTACCAAATAGTTATCTGATATTTATCAATGCAAGTGAAACTTGAAGTTTACATTAAATTTACATTCGATGAAAAGCAGCTAAGGACCAGTACTCGAACCCGGACATTCCACTTCGTGGGTGACTGCTCTAGCCACTTATTCCGGCACGATAGCTCAATTGGCTGGGTGTCACCCGGAAATTGGGAGATCCGGGTTCGAGTCCTGATCCTGTCGGATATTTTTCATGTCTATGTTTTCTTTGGAATATTCCTAGCACGTTTATCGTGCAAAATTATCATTCACCCTTTTCCTTGGTATTATTATTCACCTTCACGACTGAGAAATAAATCATCATATATTATCGATATTAAGTCACGATATTCGATTACAATGTTAAATAAATTAAGAAAATTACCTGTTTATTAACTCAAAATAGCAATTACAAGGTGTGTGATTAATTTTCTTCATCACATTTCCTCATCTGTCAATTATTGCGGACTATATCTTGAGTTCTTCATCAATGAATCCACTCAATCCATCAGTATTCTAAAATATCAATTATCTGCGTAACTGATGTTCATTTAAACCTTCAAACGGCGACCGACCATTAAAATCGACAGATAATGATGTAAAAACTCTCCCTTCTGTTTTTAATGCTTTATTTCCCAATTTCCCAGGGCAAAGTTGTTTCCCATTTGAGAGCGGAAATAAGTTTCCAAGGAAATTAAAAGCTTTCCGCCAACGCAGGACGAATTCCGGGGGGTCAAATTAAATCCCATCTCACTAAATTGTAAACCGCTTGTTTCAGGAAAAGTGTTCCCATCAGTTGAAACTCAATTGGAAACATTTCACGGGTGGAATTTGTAAATCCTGTACATTTATTCAGGGGTATGAGCCATTTGTTTCTACATACTGAGCTGAGTTGACACAATGAAACATTATGAACATGAGAAAACCTTCATATTAAGTGTTAATTTATGCATCTCACTTCGTACTCGGCGTATATTTCTTTGTCAACCTTCAGTTGCAAAGATTTTTTATCTACACCGCACTCTTCCTTTTAGTTATAATTATAGTGTGTACATATCACAATGACATACGAGGTTTAGTAGAAAAGAGGCCCTCATGGGCCTAACCTCGCTAATAAAGGGTTTATCTACCTATCTATAACGCACTGAATATGAGACAATTACATGTGATGGCGGTTTTTCAACGGCAAATCTGCAGCCACTTCCATGTTAATACAATTATGATTATTCCAACAAATATACTCTTTCGCGATGTTCTACATACAGATTAGGTTAGAAGAGCTGATATAGTATGCTATGCTAATGGTAACGATACTTGATTCTTCTTTACTTAAATCCTCCTGAGAATATTGAAGTCTGTCCCACAACTTTCAGCCCAGAGAGATACCTTGTTCTTTATCTTTAGAGTAATAAAATAATTAGATGTGACAAGCTGTGTTTTTAAAATCTGTGCCGTGAAAGTAAGAAATATTTATCAAGAAGAAGTGGAGCAATGATTGATGTAACGTACGCGTATTTATTGATTGATATATAAAAGTAACCATAAATAAGTTGGTCACCAAAGTCATCAAATATGATGGAAACTCGAAATAGAGAAAGCAATCTTTGAGAATTTGCGTCTTACCGATGTCTGTTGACAGTCATTGCCATCCATTAAGTATTTCCTTAAATCTTTGCCTTAAATCCTACTAAATAATAATGAGATCATGTGCTATTATAATAGAAAAATTATGAGTTGATGAACCTTGTTTTTCGTACACTCTAATTACAAACTAGTTAAGATGGTAAAGAAACAAAATTTCTTGTTATTTAATCCACAACTGAACATAATTATTACAATGAACATAATTACTGATCAAACATTGAGTATTGATAAATGATTTCATTACTTTTTCAATTTCTGCAAATGCTACAAGAATATCGCCATTGCATCTAAATTTCGAGTGAATATTCCCTTTGAAGGGTACCACGCCATAAAAAGGATACATACCTACCTTTTGCTTTCTTCGAAATTTATTCAGTTTATGAATGATGGTTAATTATGTAGAAGGTTCGAAAATATGCACTTTGTGAAAGACTGCTGAATTATATCTGCCTCTTTATTTATGTTATTCTTTTAATGGATTCCATGTTTT
Source organism: Ladona fulva (assembly GCA_000376725.2). NCBI lineage: Eukaryota > Metazoa > Arthropoda > Insecta > Odonata > Libellulidae > Ladona > Ladona fulva. The sequence continues at coordinate 934,537 of KZ308364.1, read as the reverse complement.
CGAACTGATTTTTATTGGTAAAATTAGTAAAAATAGAGGGCCATTTTTAGTCACCAAATGGGGTCAATCTAGTTCTCAGATGTGGTTTCCTTATCAATTCATTATTATAAAACCACCTTGTTTAAATACAATTTTGGTTGCTTTCACCTTAGTTAATTTAGTTAAGGAACAAAAGGTTTCATAGACCACTTGGATCAACAAAGCAATGATTTTAACATGAACCACATTTCCTGGAAGACGTAATTGCGGTAGATTGCTTTCTAATTCATCGAACGGCATTTCAAATGCAATAGTAGTATTTTTTTAATGCTTCGTCAGCTTAAGTCATCTTGCACGTGGGCCCCCACCGGGAAGCGAACCCGGGACATCTTGCACTGAAGTCGAACGCATTGCCCACTTGGCTATCCGGAAGCCCACGAGCCCACATTTAAACGCTGTTAAGGACAGGGCTTCATAAACTTTATATAATGACGACCCCCTAACGCCCGAGATAATTTTAAACGACCCTCAATAGCACCAAAGAATACGTATAATTTCGATAATTTAGTTATAATTACCAACTTTTCGCGACCCACACTCAACAACTTCGCGATCCACAGTTTAAGAAGTTTTTAGGGCATCACTGAACATCCATCGGAATTTAAGCATGATATCTCCCGTGTAAATCCACCCCTTGGAGTCACCTTTAACACAGATGTTGATTTACGACACTCATTCCGGAGAAACAAAAGCTCTCTCTTGTTATTCCGGCCGAGCCCACTCACATCTGAAACCCGCTTTAAAACTAATTAAGAGAGGCGTTATTTTTACGCTCGCCTTTAATTTAGGAAATTCATTTAATTACTGAAATAGAGTTACATCGGAAAACGCGGCGAAGATGAATTTATGTAGCGGAGCTCCAAAAGTGGTCAAAATGGAGGGAACTAGCTTTTGATTCCAATCCCTTTCAAAAAATCTTGATTGAATAACAGTGCATGAGCAGTTGATTTACATTAGAAATAAGAAAATATATGCCTGAAATATATCGCTCGAATTTAGAGCTCCTGTTATAAGCGGCTAAGTATGATGAATTCCTGTGAGTGTAATCCCACGGAAAACTTTAAGGAAATATCGATTGTGTACTCTGCTTAGTTCGATTTAATCAACGGTAAAACACAGAGTTCTATCGAATGGAGGCTCAATTTTATGATTTTTCTCAGCAACACACAAAGCTTTTTTGAGTGTTACCATGTGTACGAAAAACTTAGAAAACCCTTGAAAAAATATTCGAAACTCAGCAGGAAGAGAAAAAATGAACACCGAGCACATATTTTCGTTTATCTTTCTAATCATAAAAATTTGAGACTCCCCTCATATTCGTGGCGATGTTCGAAACGATATCGCAGCAAAAAAGCACTCTGAAAGTGTATTGAAGAAACCGAGAGGTTAAAGACTCCCTTCCCAGTTAGTGCTGGTAAGCACTGTCTCTCCACTATGGCATGATTATGATTCATAATTATTCTTTAAATTACATTATTTATTATTCTTATTTATTCTTTTAATGATATCATTATTATGATGAAAAATAAAGAGCTTCATAATTTATGGACAGTCTTCACCTCTTGGCCTGTATTTTGGCATCAAAAGAAAATTTTACGAAAAGATTTCAATACTCCAAGTCAACGGTCAGCTAATATTTCAGCAACACACTTTTTTTAGCTATTCGTAAGGGTTCCTCGTTTACTTTATGATATCGCATTTATGGTAAACTTCGATTTGTTCGTTTTAGACTAATATTATGCGTGTTTAAATTATCACAGATGCTGTTTCACGTCGTAGGAAATTTGTTTACGAACAAGTTATCTCTGCCAAAGAAATTCGATGCAAATAGGTAATGATTCATTTGCAAGTGATGATATGCATAAATTCAGATATATGTTTTCACAAATCTCGCAGTTAGCAGGAAAGGCTGATATCTTTCCCATTAAATTTGTTATAAATATTCATGCTCTATTTTCCCTGGAATGAAACAAACATTATATATTTAGAATTAAAAAGGAAAGCTCACATTCACGAAAAATAAACTAATGTAGGAAATGTTAATTTTGCGCTACTGTCTATAGGCATAGTATTTTTTCGTCTATGGATGAAAAGATAATTGTTATATATGCTTAGGAATGGTGCTGGAGCATTAAAAGAAAGAATAAACATTGCAAATCTATTCTCATTTGTTAAATGGCAAAATTAAACATCTAATCCTATTATAGCGTTCATGATGGCCAATTCCATAAAGCATTCTATGAAAACAAGATCTAAAGGCTTTCAAATTTCTCGACAAATATTGGGTGCTCTTAAAATCGGTTGGGCGGCATTAAAAAAGTGCTTAGCGGCCCCCAGGCGCACAGCTTAGAGACTGCCCAGAGATAAAGGACGGATTATGCTTTTCAGTTGTCCACCGGGACGTGCCCAATTACGTCCTTTGAGACGTCCGTATTGTTCAAAATTGAAATTTGGAATTAAAGAATATAATTGCCATGAAATCTTCCGGGAATCCTCTAAATAAAGACCTCCGAAATTAATGCCACATTGCCTAGGGAAACTTTGCGAAATGCAGAGAGAATCAAAATTTCAATCTTTGCGTTAACTGTATCAATGCCGTTTTAAATTAATATAGAAGAACTAACACGTTTTATCACGTTCCATCTTTCATTCGGAACGTTTATCTATACATTTGATTTTAGGCCATCCACTTTTGAACTCTATCACTAGGTATTTAAGGCATTTATGTTCATCCATTATGTTATTACAATAGTTACCAGTCTTAGTTGTTCCAGTNATAAAAAGTTTTTTTTCTTCACACTTGTTAATCCTTTTGAGGTATAAGTAAAACCTGGAACTGATAGACTTTGAAGTGAATAAGTGGGCGGAATTCCCCGAAAAACCTACTCAGATAACACCTGTAACTGAGGTAACACCCATTCGATTCCGCTTACTGCGACCGAGATCATTCGCTCGTAGAGTAGTAAATATTGAAACGCAGATTCGGATTGAACCTGGCATTCCTCTTGTTTAATATGTGACTCACCTGTGTAGATTTAACGTTTGCGAGCTTATTTTGTATCTCATTGAGAGAGGTTCCTCTTTCCTCCCCTGAGGCAATTTGTATACAAAGCATCTCTTTTGATGAAACTGTGAGTTTTCCACCTCGTGTATTTGTTATCTTTCGTGAAAAATCTCCACAAGGTCAATATTTCGCGTGAATATTCGTCTGTTCGGGATAGCATTACACATAATATTTTTACCTGCAAAATATCTTTCCCACCTACGAAAGAAAACTATTATTTACATGGAAGATTTTCTTTGCCAATAACAGAGTCAAAGTTATTTATTTCATTTGCCTGCCACTAACATTATTTACTTTTGCTACCTTTCTATTTTTTCTCGATTTTACATACACCTGAGCTTTGCAAAATTCTTTTTGATATCAACTGAATATTTAAAACGTGATAAAAACTATTTGATAAAAATAATTTCCTTATGTGCCAACACTGATGTTATTGCGAGTAATAATCTAAAAGTCATGCCCCGTATTTTTTATCAAAAACTATTCAACCTACAAAAATAAAATTAACATATAGGAAAGAATGATGTTTTGTCTACTTAATCTATTTTTTCACATAATCTAAAAGTCATGCCCCGTATTTTTTATCAAAAACTATTCGACCTACAAAAATAAAATTAACATATAGGAAAGAATGATGTTTTGTCTACTTAATCTATTTTTTCACATAATCTTCTTCGAGTTTTATTGCCTTCCTCCAGCGATTCCTTAGGGCATGTATGCCCTGTCGGTACCAGTCCTCGCTCTGGTTATGGAACTAGTTTTTCTCTTTCAACTCTCTTCTGATTCGCTCACCCTTCATACCCAGCAACCAACTGTACTCCTATCGACTGCAGATGTTCCATAGACTTTGTACAAACGTTTTTAATATTCCCTATCGTTCCTTCCTCTACGCACAAAACTTCAATCACACTACGTTGTCTGTAACGTTTATTACGATCAGGCTCCACTTTGAAAGCTTCCTATAGCTATGCTATCCGCAGGAAAAAACTGAAACTATGCACATACATGAGAAAAGGTCAAAGAATTCAAACCTACAATTACATATTACTAGAATTGGTTTTGGCTGGAAAAAAGGGGGTCATTACTTTTTGGACAACCATCGTATTATATTGAACTTAATTTCTATTTATTATTAACTTGTTCTCCTATATATTTTTTATTTTCACATATTTTCTGCCATGCTTCCTTTATTTACACACATGTTATGCTTCTTTGGATTGTATTTAACTTTTTCTCTCTAGTATCCTCTTGATTTTTTCCTGTTATTTTTTTATCACTAGTTTCATTTCGTTCGTGTTCATTTTTCTACTTAAATCAGTATATAATTATTCACAACGGTCTACATATGGATATACAGCACACTAGCTAATGTTTCATTTTGACTTCAAAATTATATTGTTCTAATCCAGACCAACATTACATACTTGATTTCTTCAGGATATACACTGTTTCCTAGTTGTTATACTCTTGTACGTATACGTGTAAGGAGTTGAACGAGAAGAATTAACTGGAAAACTTCAATCGCAAAAATAGCCTTAAAGTGGTATTCGGAATCATTTTAATCATGGCGAAGCCCCGAAAACAAAATTGTAGCTCAGGCGAGCCATTGTTTTATTTTCTTATGGTTTTTCCCCCGAAGTAATTCAACCCTCTCTCCTATGTCTCGGTTGTCGACCAATTAACCTTTGGGAGTATTCCTCATTTCGTCGCTGCGTTTATGCCCCGCACAGAAATCCCAAACATTTAATTAGTTTCATGTCCCAAAGAGATAAAGCCAAGAACGGGTAAAGTAAACTCTTGTTTTCCTGCTCTTCTTCCCTGAAGCCGTTCGATGGATTTAACTGTTATTTTCTTTTGTAGCCCATCTCTTCGATCGGGTACGCAGAAGAAACGTCATGAGAAAAAACAAACGATTTATACTTCGCCAACTGAAAGTGTTACAATCCGCTCGCTTCGAGAAAATGTACTCCCACTAAATGTAATTTCAATAAAAACTTCCGCGACTGGTTCAAAATTTATCTCTTTCTTTCTCCAGTTTACATTACCCATCCGCCCACTTATCTTGTTTGATATTTATCTTCCTTTTCATGTTACGCTGTACTATCCGAAATGAATAACAAAATTTAGATTACAACATTGAGTTTTTGTATCGCAGTTTTACGGGTTGCTTTGAAGCGTTAGGGAGATACTGCGATTGCTTGTATTGTTTTCTCTTGCGGCGATAGCGGTTCAATTGAATAAATCTATAACATTATATTTTTATTATAAACCGGCATAAATCTTCATAGTCTTATGATATGCTCTCTCGTATTATACGAAATTTTCATCAAATCGAATTCCAAGGAATTTTACGATTAGCTTTCTAAGCCTAACATTGGTTCTTTACAAGCTTTATTGGTTCCTTTACAACCAATACGAATTTTGATCCGAATTCACGAGTCGTCGAAAAATAAATTACATAATACTTTTTATAAATTCTATAGGTCAGACTTCGTGGAACGACTTCATAAGAAAATAAAAAACTTCGCAACTTCCACACTTTAAATGTGTATTCGACGACCGGAAATTGCAAAATTCTTTTTTATTTACTCACGTAATATTTTTCCCTCGATGTTTTTTCTTGAGACGCAGCGAAGGTTTGAGACGGAATTGATATACACTATACCTGGGTACGAAACTGCGATTGATCTCAAGTCGGTGAATTGTTTTTTGGTGAACTTTCCGGATGCTAAGATATTCATTCGCCCAGAACTCAATTCGCAGCTTCTGCAAGTTTTATAAGCCCTTCATCTTCGTTCAAATGGTTCAATTCAGAAAATCAAGAAATCAATTTAAGTGGTAAATAAAAGTCAATAATGGGCGTCAGGGTGCAAATCGGATATCGAAGTAATCAACCGATGAGAATTAGATGAGAACCGTTTCTTAACACCTGAGGACGATTAGAAACAGATTCTGATATTGGTTCCCTTTTAACTGCGCTAATCGCTCCTTAAATTAGTTCGTTAAATATGAATGAAAGGAAAATAAGAGCGTGAGAGGATAAGCGAATGTTGTTCATTCATTGATCTTGGAGTAAAGAAGACTTTTGCCACTTTTGCTAGCCACACAACAATATTAAGCGGTACGTTTTCCTCTAGGACCCACAAATGAGGGTAATGGCCGAATAGCGATTTATCTAATTCGAATACCAAGGAAAACTTTCAAACAAGTTACAAGTAAAACCACCCCCTTTCGTTCACTTTAAGGGAAAAAATGAAAATTTCCTATCTAACAAATTTTTGCCTAATCGACTCATGATTACTTTCAGTATTTGTTTAACTTACTACGTTGGTAGGAGTAAGAAATGGTTCTCCAGAGCCTACCAAAATGTGTAGATAAATTTCTCATACCAATTCACTTAGAAACGTATGCATAAAGACTTTTAGTATTGTTGAAAGTGCTTCGACTGCTTAGCTCATTTCGAACGTAGGCTCCCACCGACAATCGAATCCGGGACCGCATTCACAATAGTCGAACGCGTTGCCCTCTTGGCTAACCGGGATACCCATAAAGTTTTATCTGTAGATATATTTAGTTATGTACGAGAAGAAGAAGAATCGGTAGAAGTATATATCGGTAGATTTATAAACAATGATTTGAATTATTTATACATGAGGTTTACCGAGAAATGTCAAAACTGCAAGAAAAACTATACTATTATTTCGTACAAATTATTCCTCTAAAATTTTGAAGCATTTATAACGTCCGATCAAATATTTCTACTGACTATAATCTACAGAGGAGGTCGTGATGTTGTGGAAATTCATCATATAAAACAGATTAAAATATTGCAAAGATTTTACTCGGCAATCTTTAATTCCAAAATGCTTTTCCAATTTAGCATGTTCGCGATATGACGTGCAGTCTTACGTATGATTATATTATTACCAAAAATTATATCCTAATGTATGTTCATAGGATGAGTATGGTAAGTATTTACAAGTAGACAATTCTGTGTCAGAGCTTTTCATATTTTCCCAGATGAAGCATTTTCATTCTATTATGTAACACGTGATGAATCTCATATCAGATAGGACTGTAGAAACTACATATACTATATGAATGACTTTCGTCGTTATTGTTGATGAACTAAAGCCACAGAAGTATGCCTGCTGTTTACTTCAAGATAATAATGTTTTTATTGGTTTCCCTTATAACCTCTTCATAAAGGTGGTTTGAAAGCTCCCTCTTCCATGCTACCCATGGTCATCTTTCACATATTCCGAAAAAACAGATTTCTTTAGAAAGAGAGCTTGAGAATGCAATTAGAAAAGCATTCAGAAAAATTTAACTAACAGAGGAGCGATTCTATCTCACTATAAAATCTCGAAATTTAATATTGCTACCCTACATAAAACGGGAAAAGAAAATAAAATAGCAGAGGGCGATATTGTACCATAATCACTAATACATGCAAAGAATATGGTACGAATATAAGTAGGTAATACTTAGAACTCTTTCTTCGATGAATCATATTCCCTCCTCATTAGGATAAGGTCGAAAGTTACAATTAATTCGCAGAGAAGTGCCCCAGTAAACCTTCCTCGCATCTAGTACTCAAAAAGAGCTATCCTACGCGAAAATTAAAATCCACCAGATGGCGATTCAAGTGACAGTAATAATGGTAACAGCGACGGCGACGGGAGCAGGGAAATGCCTTTATCTCGATCCCCTTTTGTCACAAATGCCTCGCACTTCGCTCCAAATGACGTCATTCTTAAACCGAAAACTTTCCCTCCCCTTTCTCTCGTCCTGGCGCCACGCCTACGTCCCTCATGGCCTTCGAGGGTTTGTTTTTCTGCACACCTTTTCTCTCTCCGTCTCCCTTTATCTCCCTTCCAAATATTCCACTCTTTAAACACATCATCGGTGTCCGTAAAACGACGCAAGGAAAAGATCGGAACCAACAGCTATCACCTGAGAGAGTGGAAAATGAACATGCGATCGATATGGGCAAACGGAAGACAACGTAGCAGTTCGGAAGTTGCGAGAGAGGCAGATCGATTGATTAACGTCTTTTATTTCGGTCGAGATCCAGAAAAACGTGACTTTTTCTCCGTGCAGAGCGCCCTAAAAGAAGCCACATCGATAGCGTTTGAGATGTGCCACAAAATATCGAGATGGAGCAAGAGAAAAGTAGCTACTAAATATAATGGCCCAAGCAAAGAGGGCATTTTACCGGAAAATTGGAATTGTCGACAGTGAATAAGACAAGAATGGTGAAGGGAAAATGTTTTACTTAGTTCGGGGATGCATGCGCCTTAAAACCCAAGGATAAACGGAAATGAAAGTATTTTTCACTTCTGTTTTTCCTTGGGAATAACGCAAGGCTGAAAATCAGTAAAAGGTTCACGAAAACCAACGCGTACAGTCCGAAATGATTATTTGTCCTTTAAGACATCGCAAATATACCCTGAAAACTAGCTAAAAAGTCGCCGAGCTCAGAAAGAAATATCGCTAAAACGAAGGTAAAGAACAAAATATCTCAAATTTGATTCTATAAATAGGATTCAGTTCGGATATTACACCAATCAAACATAACATAAACAATAATAACATAAATTTTAAGTCTTTCGTTGAACGTAACGCTATTTTGATTTTAAAATAAGTCTAAGATGCTGCGTTACAAGTTCGAAGATTAGAATCTATGAAATATAGTGCTAAATTTCACTAAAACAGGGAAAATATCGAAAAATGATATAAATAAAGGGGGAGGAAAAGGCCGTTAGATCTAGAGAGAAAATCGCTAATTTGGCAATTATGCTTACAGTGTCATCATGTAAAGTAGTTGTTGGTGGTGCGATTCTATAGATGAATAATGATAAAACAAAATGGAGACTTCATGTTAGTATTGAAGAAGTCCATCGGAAAGCAATAGATGATAGAAGTAATTGGAAAATATTCGCTCAATTGTTACGACTGAATTGTTAATAAACAGCCATGTCCCCGAATTCCTGCAGAGATGATAGATGTGTAAAACAATGATAAAAAGAATGCAAAATTCAATCGGCAAGACATTGTAGTTTGCTGAAGAAAGTATAGAAAGGAATGCTTCAAAAGGAAGCATTTACAATGGAATTATGTGAAGCAGATTTAGGTAAGAGTTATACTGAGGAATTGGATTGGAAGGGAATAGAATTGGTTAGATTATGGCATACCTAATTCATTGCTACGACAAACAAGCCTTTGCTTAGATAATTTTCGTAGAACTCTCGACTATAAAAGTTCAGGACAAAGAATGCCCTAATTTTCAAGTGTAAGAGAATTTATCGGACGAGTCATCTCTTACCAATTGTATAAACCAGGATTTTTCAACCTTTCAGCCGGAGTGCTACATCAGAAATTTCATCAAACAGGCGGACCATTGAGCATCTTCCAAATATAGACTCTCATTCTCTCGTGCAAGTAATCGGAGTTTTTGCAAAGCTACTTTTGTGCCGATTCATTGAGACAAAAGTCCATGCGCGTAAGCAAATATATGATAATATCCTTGCAACTTTTCTCAAAAACAGATTAACAAGCTGTTGATTACACAAATCAAGTTAGGTTTCAGTCAAAATAAAAAAAATTGTCGAATGATCGTATCAGGTGTTCCATATTTTACGCCTATTTCACCTTGGAGGAAAATCAGGTGTGACCGACAACCATTCAGAAAACTTGGGTAAGATAGATGGGCCCACTGAAGGTGGGGCCCCCGCGGGACGTATTTTAGGCGCTCTGATGTAAATATAAAATTAAGTACGAGTGAAATTTTTCTAGTTCTGTCTAAAGTATTTATAGAGGAGCCAGAATATCTTATTTATATAACATCGATCATTTCACCATGATCATTGTGTAATGTTTGACACAAAAAGAAATTGGCTTAGAATGTATAAAATTGTAAGATACGGATACGAAGAAGTAGCTTTAAGAAATTTTGCGAATCTTCTGTAAAAATCCATATCTCGCCTCTTATATTTACGTCTGAATTTGGTGAGAAATCTAATTAGACTAGAGAGCGCCCGAAGAACATTAGGAGATAGTGCCTGAGTTAGCTAATGAGCGCGGTCAGGATCATCCACGTAACGTATTACATACATTCCGAACATTTCTCTAGCTAACTAGAGAGCTCTTTTCTAGGAACTTACTAAGCGAATCCTCCTCCTTTAAAACTATGCCACAACTAGGCTGTTTCCCTCATCTCCTTATAGAAAAAAATAGATTTCCCTTTAGACTTTATCAGCGTATCTGAAAATTGGAACCGAGATATTTCGGGTCGGCTAACATCAGAAATTGTTTTAAGTATAGGAAATCGATTTTGAGTCATTACCTAGGATTCGTTTAAAATAAAATATTCCTTTGAATGGTTTAAATTATTGATTCTTTCATGATTTTTTCCTTTTAAATGAATTATCACTAATATTGTAATAATATAGTATACGATAATAATTTTTCTTTTATCGAAAAATTATTATATTCAGGATAATATCCTTTATAATTATTTTATCGAAAATTGCATTCTACCTCCTTCCATCACTTTATTCCAAATGCCTCTATTACCCTTATGATTTTGAAGTAATATAACATTGGATTAATACATTATATGAAGTAATTAAAGTTTTATTTTCCCTGGCTTTACATCTACATAACTCTATTTACGACTGTGACTTAAAAATATCAACAGCATTTAAAATGTTGACAGCTGTAAAAATCATTTAAAATCTTTTAGAGTTAAACTCCTGGGAAGAGGTAAAACACAGTTGCAAACAATTACAAAATTGATCTAAAACAAACATTTTCGCATAAAAAACTTAACATACGTGGCATTTCTCTTAGTCAGTCTATCTTATTGCCGAAGCAATTTTACCAGGATGAGTTTATTACGTATCCCAGAAGGGTAATCAGAAGATTTATCGGCATTACACCAATACATTTCTCAAATCAGTTCAAATATCTGGTCATAAGATACTTCATACTTTGATAAAAGGAGTTGCATCATCACCAATGGATATATTATAGATTCTTAGTGCAACCCAATTGATTGCAAAGATGACAGAATATTTATCAGAAGTGAATTGACATCAAATAGAAATAGAATTGATTAAAATGCGTTTAACATTATTGATCGTATGAATAATTTCATTAATAAGGATAATTTCAAAAATTATTTTTTCATTAAGGCAAACTCCCCTTTCTCTTGCAGCAAAATATATAGAATTGTTTCCTGGAGAAGTTGAAAGTTAATCCGCCTTGAAAGGACGTCATTCAAGTTCTAGATTATTGACTTCATTTTGTCGATTCCTGTGAATATCGATTGCTTTTTCTCTTGTTGACTTGATCAAGTAGACGTTGATATCTATACAGAGCAGATGTTCCTCGGATTCTCATTACTGCTTCTCTAATAAAGCACAGTTTGTCACCTCAGAAAAATAGGTCTCGTTTGAACTAGAGGATGAAAAACATGAAAATGCTTTCTGTGGTGATACAGCACAGACTGTCTTTTTAGATACATCTGACTTATTTCAATTAGAGGATAAAATACCTTACTACCTTACTTCTATGGATGATTTTTTTAAATACGTTGTAAACTGAGCGGACAACTCGTAAACTCTATGACTATGTATATTAGTAGCATTATTATTGGCTGCCAATTAGTACAAAGTGTTGATGTATGCCTTCCATGTGGGAGTTTATGTATAGGTAGGAGAGAGAGAATATGTATAGGTATTAGTATATGTATGTAAAATTGTAATGTAATAAAATCGACCCTATCCGGCCGTACTTCGTGGAAAGACATTTTGAAGTAAAAGAATAAGACTTGGTGATTTCCACAAAATATATTTAAAANGAGGCCTACATCCGACGTCGGATTGAAAATGGCTGATGATGATGATGATGATGATATAATATGTATAGGTATTGGTATATTTATGTAAAATTGTAATGTAATATTATACGGATGTAGTATTATGTATGTGATGATGACAATGTTGCCACCTGACTTTTGTTTACTTGCAACATATGCAATAATAATAATAAACAGTCTAAATTTATTTGAAGTTAGTACAGTAATTTTCATTGCTACAAAAAACACCCTCAAGTTTTGATGCAGTTTTTATATTCAGCATTCGTTGATTTTCTTCACAGTCTAAGAAAAAAGTTTGAGAGGAACATCTTAGTTGATTTCCCATAGTTTCGTCTTAAATTGGAATTGATTAAATAAATAATAACCAACTGAATATACATGGCGTTCGAGTGAATGAGAATTTTACACTGTGGAAAAATCAGTTATTACATTCCTGATTATGGAAATTTTGTACACGTGACATCCAAATTTTTAAATACATAATTTTCCTGCCCTTATTGTTTACGATGAACCATGATAATTGTTCTTGAACTTGAGGATAAACAGAAAAAATATCTAAAACACACTTCAGGTATTCTTGTGATCATAACATTCACCAATTACGCCAAAATTTCTTTATCAATTACTGTTAATATAACCGATATTAGTTAACCTTACTTTCATTTCTTATCAATTACTGTTCCTCTTTTTTATGTAATTTTCAGCATTTTTAATCTTTTTGAAATAAATATCTCGCAAGAATTATTTTCAGTAGATTTAGTTCTTTTTTATTGTGGATATTCCTAATTTACTTTGCGTATCAAACTTACAGGAATGAGTTTCCGATTCAAACACGACGCAGTGTTTGGAATTAAGAATGCATGCGCTGCTAAACAAGTTGCAGGTACGAATCTGTGACCCATTCCTACTAGCACATTAAATTATCCAACAACGAGACCAGCTACGGAGGGCTAAATGGACTAGGAGAAAACTTAAATTAATAATCTGAACAATGTGAAATATGTCGATCGCTTCTACGTCTATAGAAACTATTTAATGCATGAAATAAACCGATATGTCGGAGATCTGAAACCCGCTTCAAAGTAGAAAATCCTGAAACTTACTAATTAGGGAACTGTATCATATAAAGTTGCTCTAAACCGTAATATTCGCATTAGAAGACAAGGAATTTAAACTTTTACACGAATAAAATAAAAGAGAACGGAAGAAATTCAAGCGAATGTCACCAGAAAATAACGAATCCATGTCAATATCAATTTTAATTCTCACGTATACTTTCATTTTCCGACAAAAATAAGGGCGATACTTTTATGAAATAAAATTTTCGTCGAGATATATAACGTGATGTGGCTACTTTCTCCCCAATCAATAAATATAGAAGCAAAACGGGAGCTTATGAAACGGTTGACTGACAACCCTGACGTCCGCTGTCTCTCAGCCGAAATAATCTTTCGCTGTCCAATCAATATAATTGAAGGCAACGGCGAAGTTGAGGAAAGATGAAAAGAATTTTCCGCGACGGAAGATCATCGTTCACTCCACAAACCAAATCTCTCTTTTCGGGGAACTCGATAGAAAGGGTAATATTTACGATTGAATATCGTCAATTCCCAATTCCTGCGTCATCCTTCCGTCAATCGGCGAAACGGGCCAATGACTCGCAAAAGCTTCCCGGTAATTTACTCGACTTATCTTCCCCGGACCGTCGCCATCTGCGCGGAAAACAATTGCTATACAGGGCATCTCGAACGGTCTCATCGGATCGTATCGGTGTTGCGACACCGTAACCCCTTTTCCCTCCAATCGTTTCCCGCCATGCCCTCAAACACCTATATCAGCCTCCTTTATCCTTTTCCGATCGTCCAACATCAACCCTCCCCCGCAGCGTTCAGAGTGCTGTGCACACCGGACTTAATGAATTCCCACGAGATGCGAACTATGAGTGAGCTAAGTGGGAGGACCGTTGGGAAGAGATAGTGTGTCTGATGGAATGTGCTCTCGACAGATAGAGAGCGACTGTCGAGGCGGTTTAATAAAAACAAGGACCGCAATATTGGTTCGAATACGTTTCCGGGATCATCGAAGATGACGGACGGTGCGTGGAAAGAGGATGCGGATGGGTAAAGAAGAATTGAATGGACACGGGGAAAAGGTGCGAAGAAATGTGAAGGAAAATACGATTGATGGGACAAATAGAAAGAAAAAAAGGATTTGACATTTTTTGTGGAAGGTTTGGTTAGGATGTCACCTCCTGCAGTGACGCTTGTCAAAGAGATAAATCTAACGTCAATGACGGTAAAAATAGATGAAAATAAAAATGCTTCCGCATGAAGCAGTATGTCCCGGCTTTTCTGCACGTCTGATGGGCCGCATTGACTCCTACATAAACTTCCTACAATGTACCTGCCTTTATTAGTTTGAGGTTAATCATCTACATTTACATAATTTGCAGGAATCATAAATACATGAATCATCATTACATAACTTGAAACATTATATTAAGAATTCATAGAAATTTTCAGTTTTCTTATTCTATTATTATGATACATCATCATAAGTTTTCTACCTTTCGGTGGTTTATGCGCCCTAATATTCTCCACTTATCGCCATTTCCTTCACCTCCTGGTAATCTACCCTACCCTTTATGTCATCTAACAACTTTTTATGCCTTCTACTCTGCTTTTTCCCTTGTATTCTTCCCTCAATAACATTCCTTAGCAATATTATGATACATAAATTGAATATGTAGTGGTTCAATTCAATGGTTTGATTCTAACCACAAATTGCATCATTTCCACTTTTCTTATCAATGGTCAGCATAGAAAATTGTATGTATCCTTTAGGTAAGAACGATCTACTAGTTCGCATAGAATAGGTTTTAAAGATCCGCATGTGGCCCGCGATTTCCACGGATTATGTGATCACTAGTCAAGGTTCCCGAAGATGGCACATCTGAAACGGAACTGGACGTCCTTAACGATTCTGCCCAAATATTTTTTTAATCTTCTCGTACCTTACTTTCAATGTAGCCTCAGTGAAAGATACCATTTTTAATAAAATTTCCTAAATTACTATCATAAATACAACAAAGAATCCATTTCCCTCGTCGACTCATTTCGTATTTCTCTTACATTTCAGCCCTTAGTTCGTCTGCAGAATAAAAGCATATAAAATTCACTAATAGATGAGTGAAATATACTGAAATTGAAAGAAAATTAAAATGGAAAACTTAAGAAGAGTCTAAGGATACAAAAACTTAAGTTTTTACTTAATAAATAAATTTAAAACTATATTTTGACCAAGAAAC
>KZ308364.1:900469-918435 GCA_000376725.2 Ladona fulva | reverse complement strand
ATCTGGTACGAAGGCTTTCGCTGCACGTAGTATATTCAATGTTGGTTCTCGGGAACGCAGCGGTGGTCATTTTCATATGACGACGTTTCGCCGGCGATGCTGCTGGCTTCTTCCGACCTGAAGTTGAAGAAGAAGAAAATTCTTATTACAATACACAAACCTTACAGTGGACGGTCTGTGTAAAGAATTTTCACTGAACATACAAATTCAAATGAAACACAACAAAATTTGAACAACAGTTTAAGAGGCACTTAAACCAAGAGAAAAAAGTTCTTATGTTGTTAGCAGAATGCATTACATCTCCACTGACATATACTTCAATAAAACTCTTTTCACAGCTTTATTGAAATTAATATCACCTCTTTCATAGTAGTCATCTATTTCTGTCTTGTATTTATTAAGTAACTTTGGTATAAAATATCATTAAAAATATTTTTGTAATTAAAAGCATATGTAGGTTTGAAGCCATTTGATCTTTTATTGCGGAAAATCAAGGAGAATCTGAACAGCGCTATTGCTTCTAACGTTCTTCGATCTTTTAACTAAAAATACAGTTAAAATTGCCAATTCCTTCTGATATTCTCTCGCGTAAATTCACCGCAAAATGAAGGTTTCCGACGTTGAGGACATTCGCCTTTCCGCTGGGCGTTTTTCTTCCGCGAAGTATCAAATGCTGGAGAATGAATTTCACTGCGATACCTGTCCAAGTAATTACAAACCTTTCTTCTCCTTGACGCCCATAAGGATTAATTCCAACTTCCATGCACGCTAAACCACTAGTTTGTTATTTTCAGTCTAAGTGGGCAATACTTAGGAGAAGTATATAGCAGAAATAAAATCAAACTTTTTCATTTGTTTACTGCGAACACATGCTAAGCAATGAAACATATCAAATAAACTAGCACGTTGTAGCACTCGTTTCATTCTGTACTTTCGGTACCAGATGTGTTTGCTTAAAAGGCGATTGTAAGTTAACATAGACTGTTTCTTCCTAAGCGCAAAGATTATATCGAAGCCCCCACGAGTAATTAAGGGAGTAAAATTTCGAATCATTTCATATAACTATGTATAGAGGCTATAGAAAACTCAGTCACATCATTACGGCAGTAATAAACAAAATTTTTTTTGTTGTGTCACTCTGTGAGAACCATCTAGCGGTAGTTTGTACCACTATGCGGAGGCTACTCGCTTTACACCAAAGCATTCCCAAAAAATGTAGTCATTTCGCTATTTTTCACGCCTGTTATTCTTTGGGATATAACCGCACGGCTTTTCCTTGCTTAGAGATTTGCCTTTCTTAAATCCTTAATAAACAAGTTATTGAATTAGAAGTCGTATCTCTACGAACTACAGTAAATGATGGATAGATTTTACGTTATATAGCGAAACAAGTTATGTAATATTCTATGAACATTTAGTAGATTTTTTTCTATCAGAATAAATTTCTTTCTTCGAGCGAAATGCAATAACCCATGAACACGTCGTATCTCTAAAAAAATTGAAACAATCGAGACGGTGTCTGATATTTCATAAGCACAGTCTTATTGAGGCCCTGATGCGGATCAGGCCCTAAAATAGCGCCTATGGGGCCTTACTACAAATCCGCCCCTGGCTGAATCTTGACTATTTCCAGAATCTATAAGGAAAAGGAACACGGGTGTAGTAAGACATTAGATTCGAGAAAAGCTCCAAAAGGCCATTGTTATTCTTCTCTCCTGAAGATGATAACGTAGTTGCCGAAATACATATTGAGAACAATTCTTCCAAAGCGCGACCACTGAGAACCCTAACCCCTGCTGGTTAGGGTTCTCAACGATTTGTTTGCTTGCAAACAACGGCTTTTTGGAGCATTTCTCGAACACTAATATTTCCAAAAGATATTAGTTGAATTCAGGCAAATTTAAACAACGATTTAAAGACGCAAAAAAGGTATTAAGTACGGAATGACACAGCACATAGTAGTATTGAGAGATATCTAAGGGGCTCCCAGCCCCACCACATTGGGGTAGGGAGCCCCGATCGTACCGATTTAATTTTATACATAGTTCCAGATAACGCATAAAAACCCAACATGGGTTATATGCGATCAAAATGAGTCAAACCGGAACACAAAATAAAATACTCTGTTTCATTGACAATGGCATGTTAAACATTCTAACCTTTGTTATTTTTGCTTTAAAGATTTGTGTCAAAGTACGCGTCCAATGACATCAAAGGATTGTCACAGAGTGAAAAATTAAACTTCCCTAAAGGACGAATTTTAATCAATATTTAGAAAGTAAAATTTGATTAAACGCCAGAGAGAAAGTATTCGCATTTTGGTAGTGTGGCGTGATGTTATACAGCAGATTTCCTGAAACCTCGATTCGTTATTGGGATTAATTAATAGATGAACTTTTTTAATAAGGGCGTTTCGGCAGTGACGCAAATGAAAACCTCAGAATGTAAATGAAGCCCTTCCCAATGAGATATCGAATGGATTCGGATAGATCGCGTGAGTCTCCTAAAGCCCCTTAGGAATGTCCATCGAGCTATTTTACGAGGGTCTCCTTTTTTCAACTCGTAATAACATGTACGGAGAAGTTTGCGGAAACGCCTCCCAGCGTCCCTGCGCGGTTTACTCCCCAGTTTTTCTTCCCAACGTCCTCGGTCTCTGGTCCCGAATAGCCCTCAGCAAAGCGTTTTTGGAAACACGCGGATCCAAGATAAACACACGAAATCTCAACGAACAAACTCCTCATCGCCTACTTTTCCACGCAATTTTCTATCCGCCCTCTTTCACTTCCATTTGGGCTTCCTTTCGTTCTCTCCTAATCTTCGCCTCGTCATATTCTCTCCGCGATATTATCTTTGGAATTCACCATCAACGAATCCCCCTCGCACGCCTCTCGCCCCGGGATAACTTTAAAGGGATGTTCCCACGCCAAATATAATACGGCCATTTCGATGAATGAACTCCCTCTACCACGCTGTTGCGTCACTCCCGACTGTGGCGCCTTTTTCTGCCCGTGGCGAAAGTTTTAAAAAAATATGTTTTGAATTGATAAAAGGTGAAAGATGAAGATGATTATATAGCGCTTTTTCTTGCGGAGAAACAAAATATGTAATCCGATCGGAAATCAGCGCAAGGATCCAACGCCTTCACAGGAAATAGATAAACTGCTGTACTTGATAATGGAATTCAATGAAAAGGGTGAAGGAAATATCCACTGCCATGTACTAGATTTTTCTTGAATCTAAAGATAGAAACAAAGTTTGAACAACAATTAGAGGTTTAACAACACTCCGTAAGCCGTATGTCGGCAGGTGGAACTCGCGTTTAGAGGCTAACGGGAAGTCCCGGGTTACCGGTTTCTGGGAATCACCCTATGTGCATTTCGGAAGCAAAGCTTCTATTCTCATTCATATGCGCCTAGCGTATTTTCTTATTGTGAGACCCTTGAGAATGGAAGCTTTGCCTGGATGTCGACCTTCCGACATATGGCTTACGGAGTGTTTTTAAACCCCTTATTCAATAACAGTCCTGTTCCAATTTCAGAGGAACGATTCGCATTTGCAACTTCGATTCGTAAGACAGATAAATTGACCCTTTATTGGCGATGTTACGTACACCCACCTAACCTCGTGTGTCATTATATTAATTACAGATGTTAATTAAACCCAAAAAGGTAGAGTGAAGGAAAAATCCTTACAACTGTACATTGGCAAAGAAAGAAACCCACGTTGCCGGAAAACTCCCACAGAGAAAAGGGTTTAATAAAACCCGTGTAAACACAGTAAAACCGTATCAGGCAATATGTGATACAAAAAAGTTAAACGGCAGGTAATGGAAAAGTAGAGAAAAGAAAAATCAATTTACAAATGTATTGAAACATTATGGAAAGAGATGTACATTTACAAACCAAATGAAATTACACATCTCAGGCAACGATAGTAATGTAAACTAATAGAAAGAACATGATCAATTCCTGTCAGGAACATTTCTGAAACATATTTTCCTGTATTTCCAATAGCATCCAAAATGCCCCGAAAATTTCGTATCGGAGGTTATGCTGCGTACATAACGCATCTACTACCTTTTTTATTTCCCCAAATCCCTACATTTGTTATTATTACAGACAGCTTTCATAAAAACACATCACTCCTTGTCCTCCGCGATCGATCAACGCAAAATCCGCTGTAAAAATACTGAATTTCTGACTTTGATCTCATTTACTTAGAATTGCACTTTATTTTAGTAACAATTCTTTTTAAGTCAAAGTTTTCCATGAGCAGAAATGAAAATCACAATTTTATAGATGTCTAAACCAAACATATCGCATAACAAGCCTCCACATAATCCTTCCACAAATAATCATTAATCCTTAATGTAATTTTCTAACGCTGCAGCGTTAGAAAATTACTTTAAGGATCAAATAAAATGAACCTTGCTATGTAATGCTAATCTCATATCGATCTATTTCACTTCTCAATGTTACTCTGTAATCACAAGAAAAAAAGTTATCGATGAAGTTTAGTTTTAGGGAAATTAATTTTCTGAGAAAATAAGTTATTAAAATACTTTAAATCTGGTTATAGCATATTGATAACTGATAGATTAAGTAATACAAAGTACACGCATAATTATACTCAATAATAGCGAAAATTTACATTTTCCAATTTCCAACAAGATTTTTAAATTCAGATGCTCTCTTGTTCATTTGGCGGAGTGTCATTTGCTTTCACTCTACTGAATCGAACGCGCATATTTGCAGAAAAATGTAAGCATTTACATATAAATAGAAAGTTTTGAAAACGGTTCACGCGGAATTTATAGAATTTTTGTTCGAGTATCAGAACTGATCTCATCTCCTTCTTAAGTACTGAGAGCAGAGAAGTAGACATGGATATTAGGTATATACTTTTGCAATCAAAAAAAATTAGTAATAGTTAAAGTAGTATGCTATGTTTTTTCTTGAAATTACAGTGCCCGTGATCGAGACATTACACCCCCCCACAAATTATGATGACCTAATTTTACCTTGTTATTGATTTATGATTTTGAATTATCAAGGAATTGCATGCCAGTCTATTGTATTCCAGTGTATGGCTCTCGTTCCCTAACTTTCTTACTGAGCTTGAATTTGGTTGCTACCGGTGCTATTACGAGAGGGATCTCGTGATTTTCAAAAACTCGGAGAGCAAGTACGAGTGTTCACGTGCCTTATTAAAGAGAGTTTCCGCTCACACGTTGGATAAAAACCCTTCGGCCGCAGGCGATCAGGCGGAATAGAGCTTAAAGCGCTCTTACCAGTTACGTATCACGTCCCTCGGGCACCAGGCCGACAAATGACGAGCAAGTACGTGCGCAGGGACGTACGCAGCGACTGAGAACATTGAGCGCCGCTTTTTTTGACAGAGAAACTGTGCCTGGAAGTTTCTGCGGAAAGCCAGGGTAGCAAATCGCGCGTGGAAACAAACGGGACAACTAAATTAAGAAATATATATGCGGGTGAGGTTATGCAGTCAATCTTGGTTTTGACGGATCGTCCATCGCCTCCGCTTTTAAATTTTATTTATTTATTTTCTATTTCCAAGCTTACAGTGTGATTTTCACGGTCCAGTTTCAGTGAGAATCTTTAGCGCGGTGGGTCACGACCGATATCGCGGAATTAAGGTTGAATTTCTGCGGGAAGAAGGCGATACTAATGTACGCTCCAGTGCATAGAAAAGGCAAATCAGTGCGGGTAGCATAAGATTGAGGATATATGAGAAAATTTTTTCCGAGACATGTAGCAACGTTAAAAAGGTATCTTCGGCCATCTGAAAGTAAAATTAGGCTGTCTTGTTGTGATTTTACATGTCATGCTTACTATAATTAGTGGCTAAGAGTTACACCATTGTGTTCACACCCGACGAGGGACGAATGTGCCGATATACCATCAGTGACGATACAATTTGTTGAATATCACCTTCACCATCATCTATCCTTATAGCGCATTTATCACCTCTGTGTTTTCGCGGGTTTTTTTCGCCCACCTTCTTGTGTGGATGTTTTCCCGCATCGTGGGTTTTTCTTCAAAAACCTTCAGTTGAGGAGTTTTTTCCCCACAACCCAAATCTTTGTAGTTTTATAAGTATCTATATTAGGTTTTATGTATTACTTTATTTTGTATACAGTAATAAGAATATTTCTTTTACCCTTATGTTTGAATTTTATCTTTATGTTTGAATTATTGTTGAGATTTCTTTTTCTTTACATAAATTTAAGTTAATTTTAGTTAATTATTTTAGTTATTAATGTAATATTAGTAGTTATACATTGAAATATCCCCAGAGGTTAGGTGGAAGAGAGGCCATTTTGGCCTAACCTCGCCGTAAGAATAAATAATAATAATAATAAATGGCCAATGGTAAATTTCAAGTATTATTCGAACATGTGCCGACAAAACAATTCTTAAACAATTGGTAGAAATTTTCATTTCTTTATGTCCTGTATTCATAAACTAGGAGAATCTGAGTTGGTGTCGTTCCATTAAAACCTACATTGAGTTCCGAGGACAATGGGCGCAACTTTCTCGAAGGTGTACGAATGGATTGATACGAAACATAACTGTTAAATAAAAACCCTGAAAACCAAGATTACGTATTCAAAGCAACTCACATTTCAATTTGGAATTCAACCTTGGGTTGATTATCATTTTATATCTTTATCTGTTGGTCGGAAGATAAAAAACTAAGCAGTATCTTTCTATGAGTTTATTATCCAACATCAACAATATGTTATTTATTCATTTATGTTCATATCAAACAACGTTGGTCCGCTTTCACTATTGAGGTATTTTTTTCAATTTCATTGACCAGAAATTCATACATGCAAATGCATATAAATCAATGACTAAAAACCAGATTCTCTTCATATTTCTTTCAGAGGAAAGAATAAAATCACTTAATAACTATAATCGGAAATAAAAATTTAATCTCGAGCCAGAGCTTTCTGGCAGCTGCTGATGAAATTTCGGTCATGAGTACACGCAAGCAAATTTAATTCCCTTTATTTACTACAAAAATGCGCGAGGCTAATGTCGGCAAAGTTTAAGTTGAAGACACCGATAATTTAAACAAACTTTGATACTCTATTAAAATCTAATAATTAACTCTAATAAAATCTAGATAATTAACAAAGAAACTAATAGTTTGAAAATATAATGTCATCAGATAATCAGAAGGTAAACTTAATTAAACTTTGTTTTATTAATTAGAGACTTGATTATACTATTCCCAGCGCCCCCAGCAATTGTAAGGCATGAAGAATGCATTCCACACATGTCATGAGATCTCGTGACATTTTCGCATCACGTTTAAGTACTTTCAACTTACGTTATCTCGGAAACAGAATCACAAAAATTATCTGATATCAGAGGAAATGGGAGATTCATGAGATATAGAAATCTTAAATGTGATACTCATTAAATAGATTTTAAATTATTTAATTAGTGTATAAAATTAATTTTGAAAAGAATTTTCGTTTTAAACATAAGAAAACTTGTAATTAAATTTTGGGTGATGAAGTAAGGGAAATTGCGGAAATACAAATCCAGAACTATGTGCAGTTCTATTTGAGGAATCTCCAAGCATAAAACGGCCTGTTAGAACATATAATTCTATGTATGCGAATATTTAAATAGATTGCCTTTGCTATTAATACTGAATTATTTTTGCTTATGGTAAATTTTCAGTTGTTACTTATAATGTTTTGCACAGAAATGTTTTACTGGCTCCTTTTTAGGCGACCTTTGAATAATTACAGAAAATATAACACGACCAAGTAGACTTGGCCCATTTACGCAGCCAGGTATTAATCCGGCCGTTTCTTCTTAAAGTATCAGAGATGAATTCAATGAGGAAAATATTCAAGAAAATATTCGTGACTAAGCACGATAAGACGTGAATCTTGGAAAAACTTATGGATGAACCGACGTAAAAACAGCCCTGAGACAAGAAGACCGGGATTCGAACCAGGAATTACCACTTGCAGGACTGCAGCTTTAAGCCATGACCTACCTTGAGGAGCAGTCTTAGGGCGTTTTTTGGGAGACTATATAGACAAGGCGAGTGGTTCGTACGAATACACGGCATCGTCCTCAATTACACTGAGTCAATCAGACTACAAAGTGGTGATAAGGGAAACCACCCTTATACAGGGATGGATTTACAATTAGGTCTAATTGGGGCATACCCACGTAAGAGTCTCGATAAGACTGTACTAGTAAATTCTCAATAACAAATTGCTCTGGTATTTCGCTTAAAGAAAGAACTTTATACTTGTTCAGTGAGTCTAAATGATGTTTATAGAATATATTACATTACTTACGTCACTCTACAAAGTGAAAGAGTCTATCCATCATTCACTGCGATTCATAGAAATACTATTAGTTGATATTCCAAAGTTGTTTCTTTTACTCTTGCCAACGTGAAGCGGCTGTGATTTATATGGGATGTATGTTTGTGTATTTGATGAAAAAATTCGAATTTTTACTCATAATTGCTATTGGGGGCCTCAATCTGAACTTGCGCCTAGAGCCTTTGATAGCGTAAATCCACCCTGCGTTTGGTAAACATAAGAGAAGATTTAAAGTGACTTGTATAGTAAAACACAGCTCTATGCGAATATCAGCAGCCGAGGAAATAAACAGTAAACCTCAGAAGTTTTAAACAAGCCTCAATTTGATCTTGCGCCTAGGGCCTTTGAGAGCGTAAATCCGCCCTACCCTTTTGGTAAACATAAGGGAAGAATTTAAAGTGACTTTTATAGTAAAACACAGCTCTATGCAAACATCAGCATCCGAGGAAATAAACGGTGAACTTCAGAATTTTTAAACATACCGTATATTTACGCAGATAAGATGAATTTCAGATAAGACGAGGTGTAAATTTTCGTCAAACTTTTATAGTAGCAGTAGTATTATTTTTAAAAGTGCTTCGACTGCTTAGGTCATTTCGCAAGTAGGCTACCACCAGGAATCGAACCCGGGACCGCTTTCACAATAGTCGAACGTGTTGCCCACTTGGCTAACCGGAGCCCCCAAAGTTTTATAGTTTTAGATATATCCGTCCTATAAAACTAAGACGACCCCAAACTATCAACGGCCTATGAATTTAGTTTAGATTAGCGATCATCATCTGGATAGTGATACTGTATAGCGTATACGGAATTATGTCCAATTCGTAATTTTTCGAATGAAAAAATTTTATTTTCTTGCATCTGGCAGCACTGCCTTGCGATGGTTGCAAACATTTGCAATGATTCGGGTATTCGGGTAATGCATTCGTATAAATTTCAATCTAAATTCTTTTACCAGCTCTTTAAGACGACCCTGGATTTTGGGGACCTTTATTACAATTCAACTATCGTCTTATCTGCAAAAAAATATGGTAATTAAAACTAGCCAACTTTTACGTATTTGCAGCTGAAAAATCAACGATATTTTAAATATATTTCACGCAAAAATGAGGTATTTGTACGCATAAAACACCTCAACCACAAATTCAACCCACCCAACGCATCCTTCGCAGGAATTTTAGCGTAGATAAAAGTTTTCAACTTTGCCATTTCGATGTACTTGCTCTAACGAGGAAATTAGGATAAGAGCATGAAGCCATGGAGCACTATTCCATCGGCCCTAGGCTAAGAATTAGCCTGAATGAAAGCTGTCGAATGCACACTGGCGATACCTTAATAAACTTTTCCCAGCTCTTCCTTCCTCATACACCTCTATTCTCTTTGTCTTCCTCTTCTCATCCACTTTTCGGCTTACCCTTGCATACTTCCCTCTTCATCTTCACATACGTTCTTTTATATGCTGTTCGTTTGCTTTTGTCTGACCACGCCCTTACGACGCAACAACACACATTTTCTCTTCCTCTCGCACAAACCTCGGAAAATCTCGATCGAAAGGGATCTCCTTAATCATAAGTTTTCCAAACTACTACTCACGAGTCTTTTGGCTCCACAAAACTTTAACACCGGATTTTAAACATTTACTTAGGAAGGAAGGTGACCGACATAATGTGCCAGCTTCATAGAGCTTTCCTGTACAAATTTCGTCCGTGTTCCTCCATTCTCAGGATTTGCAGTCCTCCAGGGGCTATGCCTTTACGTTACGACTTTTGTTCATTCCCGAGGAATAAGTTATGCGCGGCTCTCACTCCGCCGCAGTAGAGAAGGAAATGCGTTCTCCCGTTCTTGTTGGGAAAAGAGAAACTGGAGGCGACTGGGCTCATTACATCGGAACGGATTTATCACAACGCGCGAGACGGCTTAGTATAATGACGATAGTGAAATTTTTCAGTTATACACTTCGCTCTGGTTTTTTCGCCTCTCGAGGACCTTTCACATAATTAAATTTTACATTTCGTCGGATCAGGTTGATTAAAGTTTGAAATCCGTCTTTCATAACGGACATTCTGTGAAAGTTAAATAACTGATCTCGATGTTAACATACAAGTTTACGATGACATATTCGGCAAAATTACTTTTAGAGAACTTTCTAAAAGGCCGATCAGCCAAAATGGCAAGGTAATTGAAGGAAAAGATTTCAGGTAAATTAGCACAATAAGGCTAATAACAAGTGCATCTAGGAACTTTTCATGGCATTAAGGGACGTGAAAATGATTATCTCCTGTCAACTGGAGGAGCCTGGTTCAAATCCTGGTCTCCTAATGCTATCTTAACGTCCATTTAAAGGTAGTTGAATTGAAGGAAAAAAGATGGGTTGGCTGATTGAAATTCATTCTCTATAGAAAAAGTGATCTTGTAATAAATTATTTCAATTGATTTTTTACAACAGAAAAAGAAAGTGNTAATATATATATATATATACGAGTAAAAGATGTTTGGATACTGCATGCTTAATTTAAAATAGATTAACTAAGGCTTTATACACCACCTTCAACACTCCGCCTGCCATACACCAATTGCCATCCACCAACTGTAATACCATAAACGAATTATTGAAAATACGTCCAAACGAATTGTACTAGCATCGAAACTGGGTCCACTAGGACAAAAATCTTTATAACATACGATATGAAAGTATATCTTCTATCGATATCGCGAATTTTAACGTTCTATCTGAATTATAAATACCCTAAACGAATTTTTGAAAATTCGGAATACAAATACTCCTAGCATCGAACCTAGGCCACTAGGACAGAAATCCTACCATTATACGATAAAAACCTACAGTTTCCAACGTCTACGTACATTTCAACGTTCTATCTTATCTGGAAATACCCTAAACAATTTTTTGAATATTTGGCCATACCAATTTTTCTGGCATCGAACCTGGAGTCAATAGAAGAAGAGTCTTTATGTAATACGATAGAAAGCTACATCCTTTAAAAGCTCCGTAAATTTCAACGTTCTATTTTAATGGAAAATACCTTAAACGATTTTTTGAAAATGCGCTCAATTTATTTAAATGGGAAAAGTACCTTTTTTGGGGCCTCCTACAACCGAACCCATGATGTGTAGGACCGATGTCTGCATTTTTCCTTAGTGTCAAACTCGGGGACTATATGAAAAAAATCGCCGGGTCAGTGAGGCTTTTCGTTCAGCCTCAGAGTTTCTATCCTATATGTATATATATCTATATCCGGAGAAGCGTCTATATAAAGAGATAGTGAAATTCATGTGCCCAAAATTGTCTTACTTGTAACCTATGATGTTGGCGATAATTGCTCAAAATGTACATTTATATCTACATATGCACCCTGCAAGCCGCCTTTCGTAGTGGCAGCAAGTATCGTGACAATTAAACAAGTTCTCGAAAATTAAGCCTATCAAGGATTAAATTTCCACTTAACATCAAAGAGTTCCCAAGAAATTCATCTTAAAATTCTACCGCAACGGAGGAAAACAGGCTGGATTTGTCTTCAAAGATGAATGAGAAATTTCCATTAAAACCTTTTAGCAGTGACTTTCGACTTTATTGTAACCGATCCAAATCCTTATTGTATGTCATCAAAACTTTTGGGTAACTCATCATTCCCGAAAAAGTCTCCCTATTGTGTTCGGTTTCAGCCTTCAGAATACCCATTTTGACGAAGTTAGCGACTTCAGAGGCCATAAGCGCCTCAATGTCAGACGCCGTCATCCGCTTCGGTGACCCTACCATTTCTCCGTTCGTTTGTCCTCCGGGACTGTTTCCATTCATTTTCTGCCTTAAAGGACTGAAAATGACATTTATTTCCTCGCGTTTCTTAAGAAGACATTGTGATTTGTTCACGAGGACTCTGTAAAAGGGAACCTTCCACATAATCGTGGAATGCGTGCTATTTAATTCCATAACCATTAAAAGATAGTAATTTCCCGAAGTTTTTCATCAGAATTTAAATTTTCTTTCCGTGGTTTGTTTAATTCCACAGTTTTACAGAAAAATCTGTGTTATCGATAGCACTAACACCAACGCTATAGCATACATTTTGACTTAAAGAAGATAGACGGTTGAACTGTCTGTAGAATATTCAGCCAGAATGCCGGTTGGGACCTCTACCATCAGTTACGAAGAGCTAGGAGAGGGAAATATGGCTTACTAGGCAAGATGAGGCGTGAGGTAGTTTGTAGGTAGTACTTTCCTCGCTGAGCCAGAATGCTATAAACAAAACAAAGCCCGCATTGGTGTAGCACAATGACGCTACGATTAACACTTTTCGTAACAAGGGTCAAGGAAAGGTAAATTACTAAGCACGAAAGAGAAGTGCGGCTGAGGCAAGGAATTTTTTCACACCTGTTATTACTTTTCGTAAGGTTGCATAAGGAGTAACCTTAATTAATGCTATTACTCAGCATAACTCATTGCTCATTAGCTTTCATATCATCACATCCATGAACAAAACTGAGACAAAATCAATAAATGATTAATATTTCTCTATCCCGTACCTAAAGACAAATGATATATATTTCATTCATCGCGATATGGTAGCTGGACCAGACGGTTGAACATAACATCACAAATCCACTCTTACAATGGCGTTCGAACATTCATTGTGGAATGTCATCTAAAAAGGATATTTGTACGCGATATTTTAATTAAATGTTTACTCTCAAGCGACGTGAATTTTGAGAGATTTCGTTAATAGTAGTACCATTGCATCTCTCGGTGGATCCAGTGATTACAAAGAATTAATATAATTGTATTTGTTGATCTGAATGAGTATAATTGTATTTGTTTTGTGAGGTTTCTTGATAATCTATCAGCTACTTCTATAGAGGGAATATGCTTTCAGGTGTAAATAACAATAGGAGAGTAAAATCATTAATTCCACGACATTTCTCCAAAAATCTAATTTGTGATATGAAGATAATGTTTGATTTTCTTTCAATAGCAGGGCCATTTCAACCAAAATTATGAGTAAAATGTACACATTTTTACTTCTATAATAAAAATATCGATTAACTATTTTTATTTTTACACTTATTGAAACAAAACCCGTAACCAAAGATAGAATGATATTATACCAAAGGTTTCACAGATGTGAAAAATAGTGACAAGACTGGGACTCGAACCCAGGTCTTCCACTTTCCAGGCACGTATTCTATTAACGTTCTAATAAGCTATTCTATTATACTTTCAAAATTAATAATTATCGTTTGATAAATGAAATACTTGCTAATTTCACTCTGAATTTAATATTTCTACTCTGTTTATACTAGTAAAAATATTTCGGGTAACGTTAGAGCAATTTTATTTATGCTGACATTTCATTAGTCTTCCAAATATATCATTTGTTCATCTAGTAAAACATTAAGTAGGTTTCAGTAACTTCAAACTAAGAGAAATATTTTTCGGATCCAGCTTATTTCCATAAACATATAACGCATAAATTCCAGATAGATCCTTTCGTACAATTCCAAGCCCTACCATAACATACTGATGAAATGCTTCTCAGTTTCGCCTTTTCTCAAATTCAATTCGGCTCCTGATTCGTAATTCACACGAATATTATTTCAAACACAAGAAATCACAAGTCTTCCGAAAAACTTCCAATTTTTCGAATCTATAAGTTCTGCTATTCTTTCGAAAGACGATAGAATACTTCTACCCGATCCCTAAAAGCCAAAACTTTCATCATTCTATTGAATTTTTGAAATCTCATTATTCGTTGACCTTACGAATTGATTTCCTTGAGAAAGGTCACTAACTTAGAGTTAATTTTAGGTTTTGAACCGTCTGAATAGCTGAGATCCACGACCAAAAAAAGCGCTTCCCCTTCATCAATTCTTTTCAACTCCCCTTCTTCGCTTTTTTATATTTTGTATGAACTGGCAACGTTCTATTCTATCTCCCTCCCCATTCAGATGAAATATCGGCCATATAGCATGACTTATCAAATCTGTGTGCTTACTAGAATTGTTGCCACCATGTTCATAGGGTCCGCATTAATGTATCTGTACTTGGAATTTTATAATACTACATATTGGACACCTATAATGATTCTGAATTGTTTGGCGAAGTTCGTAAGGAGGAAACCACCATTTACTTTTCAGCAGATGATGATTAAAAGATGGTTACAATGTGGCAAGGGACATCAACTTATATTACTCTTGTCACCGTATGAGATGGGTTGTTGTTGCGAAAAAGATCTCAGCACCGTAATCAATCCTGAGCTGGACTTTCCTAACGTAATACTTATGTAAAAGGTGTATTGGTTTCCATGGTATGTACTACAGTTCAAAGGAGAAATTTCAATGCGATACAATTTTTTAAAGTTTTTGAAAGGGTTTCCAATTACAAGTCAAATATTGAAATTCGGTGTTCTGAAAATGCCCAAAAACTAAGGCAAGTGATAATCCGATCATCGATTAACAATTATGCGTTGATAAATTAATTCCAAGGAAAATAAACGTGAAAATGACGTAAGAAACTTGAACTCGAGCTACTGTGTCGTTACCGGCGGATGGGCTATTCATTGTGTTGCCCCGGAGAAATTGTTAGACCTTGTAGGTAAGGGCGAGTGGGTCGTTGTCAGGCCCTGGGTTCGAGTCCCTGTCTCATCAAATTTTTTTTCACGTCCATATATCCTTGGAATTTTTCCTAAGTGCACACATTATCATTTAAAGTCACGTAATGCCGTTTCCTCGCTGATAGAAAACCATCTTAACTTTATTTCAATACAAGCTGAAGTGCCCGTTGATTCTGAACGGGGAAAATATGAAAATGCATGAGCACGGATTCAAGAATGGAATTAGTCGTCAGGGGGACGGTCTGTTTACAACCTAAAATTTTAGAAAAGTTTTGTTTATTTTGTCAAAATTCACGCAATTTTGAACAGAATACAATATTCGACGACCAAAATAAGAATTTTTATTCAATTTGCCTTCTTTTGGTGCTTGTCACAATTTTGTACGGATATTCTTTCTAATTTAATTTTGCAAGTGAATTAAATCCTGCGAGCGATAAAAGTGAGCTTTGCGTTCATTTCTTATGGAAACAGTTTTAAATGTCTAGAGTCGAACCGGGGACAGTTAAGTGAATAAAAAGTAGCCAATTATCTGTCCGGGAAAGACATTTTACAATTACAATCTTCAAAGTTTGAAAGTAGTGCGACATCTGATTCTCGAGTTTTAGACAAGCATACACATATACACACATACACACGTGCAAACATTCTATTTTATATATAAGACAAGTAGAAGCCCCCGTCAAGCATGACGGAACATAACATACCTTTAAAATATACTCGTATCTGTTACTGTATACATCTGGTCTTCATAAGCCATAAAGTGTCAATTGTTGGTCTTTAACAATATAATTATGAGCGGTAGATGGTTTGATTGATGAGGGATAAATTTGCTTCACATTTGCCCATATAAAATTGTCATTATAAAGTCAACATTCACAAAGCTTTTGTATACTTCAACTTTTAGCCATGAAATTTATAAGAAACATACTATCTTCCGTAACCTTTCATTTTCCTTTCAAATTTCAAGCGTATTCTTGTATAAAAACAAAATTGGCTCGGGTAATATCGGGTTTGGTAAACGCCCCCATCAAGCGGGATGGAATTAAGATTTTGCAGGAACAGAAAAAAATGTTAGAAGAAAAATGTTTCTACGTATTCAATCAAAGAATTCTTAGAGCAGCCCTAATACTACGACTATCGCAAAGTTTCCTATTCGATTTTTCTTACAAGAGAGGTAGTATTCGGCGAGTAAGCAATGTCCCTTTCTCTCTAGCTTTACTCATTCCCTCTCTGCTTTCTCTATCTAAAAGCGTTATTTTACTCAGCACACTTTTGATCTCTCTCATTATAATCGTTATCCTGAGTCATCCCTGGTGGCCATCAGTTATGATCTATGCAGAAAGTTAACATTTCCATATGATGTTTCCCTTCCAGCCCCGAATTCAAGGAAGGATTTACTCTTCTTGATAAAAATTACGGAAAGAGAGGATTTCTCCAAATAAACGGCGTAATTTATACTAAGCAAACTTTCTCCTATGCAAATCGCTTGAATCTATAATAAGGTTCGGTTAGCAGGTAAACGGACCGCCATAACAATTCTCAAATGTCCAGCAGCAATCGCCAGAGGGGGAGCCCAAAATTATGACTTCTATTTTTCTCTTTTCCGCTGCTAATCGTAGATAAATTAGAAATGTGATGGATAACGTTATGAATTGCACTCCGAAATGCCAGGTAGTATACACATTATAAATTTCTTCGCATAACTTCTCTATGACCTGTACATAGGACAGTACATTTTTCTTATTGTTATTTATCACTTTAAGTATGACGTTTTACCGAATTTCACTTGATATGATCAAATATAATGAATGTTAAGCAATTGTATCATATATTTTATTTATCACTGTCTCTTTTCTTTCATTTATACATAATAGGTTTTAATGGAGTAGTATTGTATTTATAATGTACCTCAGCAGCTGAGGTCATCATGCACCTTATCAGTATCCCAGGTATTAAAAACGATTGTATACGAGTACTTCTAATATTTTTACAAAATGAAAAAGAAGAGGAAAATGAGGTTTTAATTGAGTTGAATTTATTGAGACACGAATAAAAAATTAAAAAATTAATAGTTTCTTAGAATTTGCAAGCAAAAATTATTTCTACATACGCTGTAAATTAAACAAACGCCATACCGGTGGTTACTGATAGTTGGCTATGCAAGGTCGGTCGGTTGAGACCGCGGCAGTGACACCGTTGGGAATGCGTTTCTCACAAATCAAATGAATCAGTGAATGAAAATTTACGGATTTATCCAGCTTTACCACTTTGTGTGTGTGTACGAAAGCATTCATCTGTCAAAGTGTTTCTAGAAATAGTTCATAGAGTATGTCCTGACAGTCGCCAACATTTTGTACCCCACAGACAAGTTAAATCCTAATTTTGAATCCCGCGAATCACTTTTGTGAAGGTCTTAAATAATTGCGAACTTATATAAAAGAATCATCACAAAAGTTCCACATTGTTAATAAAAATACGTGTTCCCGCTCGTCTACACTGTGCTGGTCACACAAAAAGGATTCAGGATCTTATAAAATTGTGTCATGAACATAAAAATTGCAAAAATGCCAGTTTCCTCACGAATCACCAAAAGTTTCTAAGGGACCATCAGTTGTCCGCGGGCCACCGGTTGGCGACCACC
The DNA here is from genome assembly GCA_000376725.2 of Ladona fulva. Taxonomy (NCBI): domain Eukaryota; kingdom Metazoa; phylum Arthropoda; class Insecta; order Odonata; family Libellulidae; genus Ladona; species Ladona fulva. The sequence goes on along the minus strand of KZ308364.1, from coordinate 900,788 downwards.
GATTAAAGAAATGCGCAAATCTTACGATTATTGGGGCCCCCGGATAGCCAAGTGGGCAATGCGTTCGACTACGATGAAAGCGGTCCCGGGTTCGATTCCCGGTGGGAGCCTACGTGCTAAATGATCTCAGCTGTCGATGTACTTTTAACGGTACTACTACTACTACTTACAATTATTATTATGTTTCGCTTCTTATGTCTGTTATGTTGTTCAAATTTCTACCACAAATATCTTTCCTGATATTAATAATAATAATAATTAATTTATTGAATGTCAAAACTTTACAAAAAATAAACAAATTTTGACAAAATAGAAATTG
>KZ308364.1:867714-878620 GCA_000376725.2 Ladona fulva | reverse complement strand
TATTCCTTCTAATTTAATTTTGCAAAAGAAATAAAGTCTGTAACCAATAAAATCGAACTTTACGTGTATTTCTTATGATAATCTATCTTAACGATCTTGGTTCAAACCCAGCAAAGTTATCGAATAAACAGGTGGCAATACTTCCTTCCGGACCTCAGAGAACACGTATGCAAAGTTTGACGCAAATCAGACAAACGGTGTGGACTCCAATCTCAGACAAACACACAAACCCACAGAATTTCTGCTTTATATATATTGAAGATGGAGTTGCACCAGAGGGTTACTAATTAATCGATGCCATTCAACTTCTTAATCTATCTATTATTCTTAATCGAAAGTCTTCGTTGCGCACTGAATGACGCATTCGAACACCGATATGGTCCATGAAGATAATTTCGAGAGCCCCAAATATAAAAGATATCTTTGTATAAGTAAGATAGCAGTATTGCACACATATTTCCGTATTAACCTTTTACTCTCTAGATAAAGAAAATACATTCTTTTACGCTTGAATAGCTAGTATATTATCTTTTCATCAATTTACTTGATTTCATCGTTCAAATATGAGTCGAAGGTTTCGGAGATGACGGTTTCCGCGCATTTTGTCGCCGTTTTGTTCTTTTTCCACATTTATTCCACAGTTTTCTACTTTTCTTTCTGTTCCTTCGTTTCCCTTCCCATTCCCCATCTCACAAACTTTCCGCTTTCTCTTTTCTTTACAATGTCTCGCCTTGCACATACTTTTCCATCCTTTCTCTTAATCTTCACGCAAACTTCCACGGGCTTTTCATTTTGCGGGAAATTCAACGCGAGCCTCTTTACGACTACGGGAATTTGCTCACCGGAGTGGAATTGACGAATGAGATGAAGCCTAAGGAAGACACGAAGCAAAAGTTTCGATCACCCGTGGGCGAAATAATGTCTTAAAAGACCAACGATTAGCAATTAGCGCCCCTGTTAATTAAAATAACAGCTTTTATTCTCTCCTTTCCCCACCATTAATCTCGTGAAAGGAAAGATTTGTCGAAAAAGAACCTGTATTTCAACATTATACTCCATAATTAAAATTTTCGTTAGTCAAACTGCAGGAAACAAGAATTCGCATAAAATAAAATCAAGAATATTTTCCTCGCCTTGAATGAAAATTCCATGTATTTTCATTGAGAGAGGCTGTGTTTTTAACGAGATTTCATGGGCTGTTATTAGCTTTCATTTTAATACCCTCAAAATAAAACGACGTAATATTTAAGCAAAAGGCAACTATTCCATGGAGAAACAACGATCAGCGAATACAAAAACAATAAGAAAGACACTCTTAAAAAGAGAGAGCGATAAGAAGCGGAAGATAAGAAAGACACCCTTAAAAAGAGAGAGCGAAAACAGGATTTATAAACAGGAACACTACGGTATGAATATATCCTGCAAACAGCGAGGTAGAACATTTTCTTATTTATTTAGTCACTGAGTTTTCCTAAGGCATCCTTCAGATGACTTTTGCTGCTTTTCGCTATTTAAGACACCCCTGTTGTTTCTCAGAACACGAAACATTATTCACTTGAGTAAACACTGCGATATTCTGTTATTAACGCTAAGCTAACATCCGGCTGAATCTCGATTTCTACTTAATCAGATACTTCTAAAAATTTTACCCGTTTTTTGAGCATGACCGTTGTATCGATCTCTGAGCACTTCAGGAATAAATGCAAGGGGGGACACTATGTATATAATAAGAATAATTTATTAATCACAAACATGTTAGAAAAGAGCCCAATTACATGTGATACGTTAAAAGGAAGATAGAAAGAATAAATAATTAAAAACTATTAAAATTAACTAATTTAAAAGATGGATTAAAAGGATGAAAATGTGAAAGGATAAGAAATGAGGTTAATTACGGAAACAAATTTGAATAAACTTTACAATTAAACGATATGAGGGAGTCATGATATAAGTCTATGTTATTATTCCTACTCAGGGCGTCATTTGTCGCCCTCATCATCCTAGTGAGAGGTTTCGATCTGCAGACGTCAACCATCCCAAAAGGTTAACGAAAAATGGGGGTGTGTCTTGATCTTCTCAAGGGTCCATTCAAATTGATGACTTTAATTAGATAATCGAAGTCGATGGCACTAACAAGAACATTCCTAAGGAATGCATTTTCGGCTATAGTTCTCCTTGTCCTGAGAGGAGCCATCATAAATCGTCAATTTTTTACACCCCCGCCATATGCAGCAATCTTTTACGAAATTTAATTTTCAAAACTGTTTTGTTGAACTCTCTAGGACACTCGGGTATTCAGATTCCTCGTACGAAGAAGATTCTCGAAAAAACGCCGGGAAACTGGATACACTATGGGCAGCAACGAAGTGTTCTCCAATTGAGAGACCGTCACCCGTTAAACTTCTTCGTCAAAGAGCGAGAAAACAAGCCGATGCGATGCATTCCCCTGATTGAGTCAGATTTCGGACGTGCGAGTAGAGCGTTGTACGAGACTCCTCAGATGAATGGAAATGTACACAATAAGACCGCTGCATTGAACGCTCTCCGGAGGCGAGCGTGGGCTCCGTCCGCCCCCGCGGGATCCGGGAAGGCGGATGTTCTCACGGAATTACAACGAGAGGAGAATTACCCCCAAATCCCACACTCTCTCGCTCTTTCCTCATCACTTGTTCCGACCTCAGTCCCTGTTTCGGAATTCCCTGCTCATGATTCGGAAGGGAAAATAATGCTGATTGGAATTGCTCGAACAGAATGATATTCCGAATGTGATCGAATGCTAAAAGACCGTTTTCTGCCCAAATGAGGGAAAGTGGACGGGAGGATTGGTTTATAAAACCCAGAAAAATCAAGCGGATGGCTGAAGATGTCTCAAACTACGTACGGCGAAATCTCACTATTTCGAAATTAAAGAGGGTGCAAGAATGACGCCTCGAATTAACATAGCTAGTAAAATATCGATAACTGTACCGATTTTCTCGGAAATTCCGGTACCCCAGAGAGAAATCGCGATAGTTTCTTATGTTACGTTCCGCCACAAAATAGTCCATGAAAAACTCATTAATAAAATACATTTATGATATATTCCGAAAAATATTCCGTTCTGCTCAACGAAACAGTACGAAAAAAAGCATGTAAATGATACACGAAATACATCATTCGCTCATTTAACATGCAGATATATACAGATGTTTACAGATATGTATATAGATGTTATGATACGTAAAGATATTTGAAAATCGTGCCACGCTATTGCCTACGTGCAAAGCACGACTCGAGATAAAAAGTAGCGTGATGTATTTAGTACATAAAATTCTAAAAGAGAAGTTTATGGTAGTTAACAGAGTTATTTACAATTCAATTAGAAAAGGTGGAAACTTTGATGTAAACCAAAACGTGGAAACGTAAACACAGGATGTTTGGACAATTCAAGCTAAACGCTATGTGAAAGGGTCATCGAACTAAATTAGAACCACAAATTTCAGAGTAAACGCAGAAATTATCACGAAATATGAAGTTGATCTAATCCTATAGCCCTGGACTACTCATGACCACAATTTAAGCGATATTCGAATTTTCCGATACATAATTAACGAAGTTTATTACATTACTTTAAGTACTGAAAACAAAAAGTTACGAGAATCAATAAATATTTAATTGGACACGTGTGTGATGATTACATTATTAACTAAGAGGCAGGGACTTTGCTCGAATCTCCAAAAACGTGCGTGAGGCTATCGCAAATTATGCTAAAGATTCTCTCGTCCGTGTCGTCGGAATTCCAGGAACAGGCAGTTTATGGATCTTCTCGCTACCCGACCGAGAAGCGTTTCGTGCGAGGGCATCCATCCTAATAGTGTTTAATGGAACATTAAAAACTATTGTTCGTTGCTTAGGTTCACAGTGCGATAAGGACTATTGTTAGTTAATTGGCACCTCAATGAAAACAGAGGCGGCCTCGCACTTGGCATACGCAATAGTGACATAAGTAACCCACGGACGCCATTGACCCGCACGGATAACCCATGGATTTTCTTAGTTAATTTTCATAGATATTAGAAACGCTTGAGATCTTCATGGAATTACCAAACCCGACCTTAAAATTTAAGGCCTAGTCCCAAAGTTGCAGCTTCTGCTTAGACTTCCATTAGTTAGTCAAAATAGTGGATGTAGTTATGTTCTTGAATATTATCATACGTCGCTATGTCAGCTAGTTATTATAAATGCAGATAGGATCTTAAAAACACTCTCAAGGTATTGTAAACAAATAAAATATATGTATAAATGAAATAAAAATTCTGCTTTCGAAAGATTCCCAACCTAGCTTATCCAAAATTTTCGTTACTCCTGCAGATCTTTTACAATTATTTTGAACATATCATGCTGCTGTTCTCTGCGCCATGTCAACTTCTTTAATCAGCCCAACTACTTGTGGATCCCCAGCTGTTGCGCCATATTCCGATATTGGTCTAAGGATATTTTTTTTTGTTTTGTAATCCTCTGACAATATCAATATGAATTGCAATAATGTAAGCAGCTGTAGTATAACATATGAATAAAAAGAAACTTCGTAAATTTCCACACTGGGGGATTTCTTTATCAGGACCTGATGATGGCCTGTGTGCCGAAACCGATCGGAAAATAAACCCTTCAGTGTGGAAATTTACGAAGTTTCTTTTTATTAANCCTTACTACATCGAACCCTTTTTAATTGAATATTAAAAAAAAAGATTGCTTTTGGGAGATACGAAAAAGAAAAATCAATAAAAGAAATGAAATTTTATGTAGGTATAAAAAAACTTTAGTCTGAAGTTAAGGAAAAAATAAAACATTGCAGGAAAACATCCACGAGAAGGGGTGTGAAAAACCTGCGAAAATCCACCGACAGTAGCAACTGAAATTTAAAATGAAAGCGGGGAAATAAGAAAAATAAACTTTCAGCAACAATCATGAAAAAAACATTGAATGCACATTCATATAAAAAGTGCAGAAACAGAAAACAAGAGATGTTGAATTTACATCAAATAAAACTGAGTAAAACTGACGAAAAATAATAAATCAACAAGGAAAAAATAAACAGCGAAATATCGAAGAACAGAGAAATATTGCAATATTGATATTGCTCGCAAACCAACTTATTCGCTGTCCAAACTGATCGCAGGCAGATCAGCCACTCTATATTATGGATCAGATGCAACAGAGGACTTCATATTCCCTATCTCGCCTGCAATAAAGACGTTTATATTCTCTTCTTTTGCTGTAGACCGTAAGAACCCTGTAACCAGCGTAGTGCATGAATACCACCCGCACTTACATCACCAATTCCCAACGCATTCCCCCCTCTCTTCCGTTTATTCTGAACATGCCTCCTTTTTCCACGCGTCCAACTCCTCAAGGAACCCTTCCAATGGTCCCTCGACGCCATCCCGTGAAACCCTTCATTCCTTTTGAACCGCCATCTCTTTTTCGTGCCACCTTTTATCTCCATCTTCCTCCTCCTCCGCGGCGCCCCTCGCTGTTCATTTTTTTAACCAACTCCTCGTCCATTTAATCTCCTCCTCTCGACTCATTGTCCCTTCGCGCGCTCCCTCTCGTTATCCTTAAAACAACGTCATCCCCTACTTTTTCCTTCCGGGCACGCCCCCTCTCCCGCTCTCCCTCCATTTCCTCTTCTCTATCCATTTTTCACTTTCGTAAATGCGATCTTTTGGAACGCACGTGACTATCGAGGACTTTCTATTTGTTTTCCTCGTTTTCCTTCACTCTTCGTCGCGCAACTTCCCTGTTTTCCTTCCATCTTAGAGCTCGTAAAATATGTTTAATCCGATGTTATTCTCACTCGCAGAATAAATTTCGCTCCAAAGCGTAATTGCTACTTTCGCGTATTTAGATGCGAAATAGATGTAGTTTTGCTAATGGAAGGCAAGCATTAATATGCATGATGTTCCAAAGCTCGTGTAATAACTTTGAAATACTGCCGCGGGTGTTATTAATCTATACCTTTTGCAAGGCATTGACATTTAGATATACAACCCCCAACTAAGGGGGTAAATTAAACTAATGAGGATTCTCTTATGAAGTTTCAACGTAGAAGTGATCAGATATGAAATCGGGGTAAAATGATTTGCTGATGACGGCTATAATGACAAAATTCATGGAAGATAAATTTTCAATCAAAACTCGCACTCTTACAGCCCCTGAAATACGATTTCCGAGTTAAAGCTTTTTTAAATGACGAACTTGGATGGTATCGCTTCTTTGAATAGCAAATGAGTTAAATATCATGTTCCAGAACTTTTGGTAAAGTTGTGGGGTCGCACAAGTAAATACCTTTTAATTGCCCTAAAGAAAAATCTGAAAAGCGATCCCAGGACAGAATTATTTTAAGTATCGAAAGTGGATTCTATGGATTCCTTAAATTTACCAAACTATAGCATTTATGATTATTTTTTAGGCTATGGGGTTACTTTTGCAAAGTTTTCATAACTCATACCCTGATACCCCTAAGGATATATTTCGGACAGCGAGACTTTTTAAGTTCCAACATTTAAAATCTATAAGAAATGCGAACACGGCTGTGTCAATACATTAGAGTTTTGAAAAGCTCAAAAAATTCGTAGTTTTTTGCAAGCAAACCAACCGTTAGGAAATTCCAACCAACGGAGGTTAAGGTTCTCGTGGACGCGATTTGCAAATTATCATTCTCAATATGTAGTTGCTGAAATACGTATTGACAGTAATAGTTTGTAAATTGCGACCTCGGAGAACCCTAACCTCCACTGGTTAGAATTTCCTAACTAGTTGGTTTGCTCGCAATTTACGACATTTTTGAGCTTTTCGCAAAATTCTGATGTTCCGAAATTTAGTGTAACCGATTCCGATCAAAGTAAACTTCATGTTATCTGAGGACCACTGTGACGTGAGGGTTACACGCCATAATTTACTTTAGATTAATTATTGATCTATTCCTTTGTTGATACTCTCAATTTCAAACAAAAAATTACAGCCCACTTGGCCTTCTTTTATTTTACTTTAGTTTTCTTTCAATTACAGAGCACTTAACCATATATACTACTAGCTGAAGTGCCCGTTGATTCTCAACGGGGAAAATAGAACTCGGATTAAATATATTATACCTATTTGTACATAAGAGAAAGTAACATCTCGCATCTTAACTTACAAGTTAGTTCAGTGGGACAGATTATCGAAAACAAAAATTTTCAATCTGACCAAAATAGCCATATTTCGAAGCGGAAATCTAATCAACAATAATCTTTATGGAATTTCCTTCAATTTAATCGTAAACTATGTCAAAATTCCGAATTGATAGACAAAAAGTTACTCGTCCATCTCCATTAATTTCTTATGGTGCTACGTATGTTTGTTGCCCCTGCGATTCATCGCTACAAATTGTTCGTGACTGTAATAGTTAAAATCCCTGAAAATTTTCCTCCTCTTCATATCGTCAACTGCTTCTAAATGGACCTAAATACATATGCATTCTCATGGAAAAATGCATGAACTCGGAATCAATAGTCGTATTGGTCGTCAGGGGGACGGGTTGTTTACAACCTCAATATTTCACAAAATATTCTTATATTTTATCAAAAATCTCGCAACCTCGAAATGAAAGCGATATTCCACGACCATCATAAGAATTTGTATTTAATTTCCCTTCTATTGCTACTTATATCAATTTTAAAATCAACTCGTTCTGGCCGTACTTCGTGGAAAGACATAATGAAATAAAGAAAAAGACTTGGTGATTTCCACAAGATATCTTGAANATAATTTATATTCAATTTGCTTTCTTTTAACACTTATCTAAATTTTATACGACTATTTCTTCTATTTTAATTTTGCAAAATAAATAAAGTCTGTAACCAATAAAATCGAACTTTACGTGTATTTCTTATGATAATCTATCTTAACGATCTTGGTTCAAACCCAGCAAAGTTATCGAATAAACAGGTGGCAATACTTCCTTCCGGACCTCAGAGAACACGTATGCAAAGTTTGACGCAAATCAGACAAACGGTGTGGACTCCAATCTCAGACAAACACACAAACCCACAGAATTTCTGCTTTATATATATTGAAGATGGAGTTGCACCAGAGGGTTACTAATTAATCGATGCCATTCAACTTCTTAATCTATCTATTATTCTTAATCGAAAGTCTTCGTTGCGCACTGAATGACGCATTCGAACACCGATATGGTCCATGAAGATAATTTCGAGAGCCCCAAATATAAAAGATATCTTTGTATAAGTAAGATAGCAGTATTGCACACATATTTCCGTATTAACCTTTTACTCTCTAGATAAAGAAAATACATTCTTTTACGCTTGAATAGCTAGTATATTATCTTTTCATCAATTTACTTGATTTCATCGTTCAAATATGAGTCGAAGGTTTCGGAGATGACGGTTTCCGCGCATTTTGTCGCCGTTTTGTTCTTTTTCCACATTTATTCCACAGTTTTCTACTTTTCTTTCTGTTCCTTCGTTTCCCTTCCCATTCCCCATCTCACAAACTTTCCGCTTTCTCTTTCCTTTACAATGTCTCGCCTTGCACATACTTTTCCATCCTTTCTCTTAATCTTCACGCAAACTTCCACGGGCTTTTCATTTTGCGGGAAATTCAACGCGAGCCTCTTTACGACTACGGGAATTTGCTCACCGGAGTGGAATTGACGAATGAGATGAAGCCTAAGGAAGACACGAAGCAAAAGTTTCGATCACCCGTGGGCGAAATAATGTCTTAAAAGACCAACGATTAGCAATTAGCGCCCCTGTTAATTAAAATAACAGCTTTTATTCTCTCCTTTCCCCACCATTAATCTCGTGAAAGGAAAGATTTGTCGAAAAAGAACCTGTATTTCAACATTATACTCCATAATTAAAATTTTCGTTAGTCAAACTGCAGGAAACAAGAATTCGCATAAAATAAAATCAAGAATATTTTCCTCGCCTTGAATGAAAATTCCATGTATTTTCATTGAGAGAGGCTGTGTTTTTAACGAGATTTCATGGGCTGTTATTAGCTTTCATTTTAATACCCTCAAAATAAAACGACGTAATATTCAAGCAAAAGGCAACTATTCCATGGAGAAACAACGATCAGCGAATACAAAAACAATAAGAAAGACACTCTTAAAAAGAGAGAGCGATAAGAAGCGGAAGATAAGAAAGACACCCTTAAAAAGAGAGAGCGAAAACAGGATTTATAAACAGGAACACTACGGTATGAATATATCCTGCAAACAGCGAGGTAGAACATTTTCTTATTTATTTAGTCACTGAGTTTTCCTAAGGCATCCTTCAGATGACTTTTGCTGCTTTTCGCTATTTAAGACACCCCTGTTGTTTCTCAGAACACGAAACATTATTCACTTGAGTAAACACTGCGATATTCTGTTATTAACGCTAAGCTAACATCCGGCTGAATCTCGATTTCTACTTAATCAGATACTTCTAAAAATTTTACCCGTTTTTTGTGTTCGTTTCAAGCATGACCGTTGTATCGATCTCAGCGCTTCAGGAATAAATGCAAGGGGGGACACTATGTATGTACATGCCCACGGCAACAGCAGAAGACGAAGAGGTTGAAGAGGCATATGAACAAATCATGCAAGTGTATGAAGAGAATGGTAAAGGACAACTGAGACCAGTGATAATGGAAGATTGGAATAGCGTAGTAGGAGAAGGAAAGAAAGGAAAAAGTGTAGGAGCATACGGTCTTGGAACAAGAAATGAAAGAGGAGAGAAATTGTTAGAATTCTGTGAACAACATCAGTTTTGGATAGCTAATACTTTGTTCCAGAATCATAAAAGAAGGCTCTACACATGGAAAACTCCAGGTGATAACAAGCGTTACCAAATAGATTTTATGCTGATAAACCAAAGATTTAAGAATAGTGTCACGAATGTGAAGATGCAGGGGCAGATGCAGACACAGACCATAATCTGCTGATAATGGATATGCCTACTAAGCTTAAGCATGTGACGAGGAAAAAATAACCAGCAAATAAGTGGAACTTGATGAAGTTGAAAGAAGATAAGATGAAAATTACTAAAATTTTAGAAGAGATGATGAAGAAGGGAGAAGAGCAGAAAAGCATTCAAGAAGAATGGAATGACCTGAAGAAAGGCATAATAACAGTGCTTGAACAAGAAGTTGGAACTATAAACAAGAAGGAAGCTAAAAAAAGTTGGATAAACCACGATATGCTGGAAAAAATGGAAGAAAGGCGGAAATGGAAGGGAGTCAACTCGGTACAAGGAAGGATGCAGTATAGAAAGATTAATAATGAATTAAGGAGAACGACTTACAGAGTTCGAGAAGAGTGGATGAAGGAGCGATGCCAGGTAATTGAAAAGCTGGAAAAAAGGAAAATTAGAGGAAATGTACAATACCGTGAAAAGGCTAACTATGAGAAAAACAAGAGCTATCGCAAAGAAAGGTATGAAAGATGAACAGGGAAGGATTAGAACAGAGGACGAGGACATAAAGGGAATATGGGAGGAATATATAAAGGATCTATACTGTACAAATGACAGAGGAAGAGAAGTGGAAATAGAATTGAGGAATTATGAGGAAGGGGAGAGGGACAATGGATGTCCAAAAGTAATGAAAGAGGAGATAGAGAGGGCAATAAAAAGAATGAAGAATGGGAAGGCAGTTGGAGGAGACCAAATACCTGTAGAAATTCTAAAGTCCTTGGGGAAGAATGATATGGACCGGCTTACAAATATGATTAATAAAATCTATAATACAGGGGAGTGGCCAGAAGATTTACTTAAAACAATAATGGTTCCGATACCAAAGAAAGGTAATGCACAGGACTGTAAAGACTACAGAACTATAAGTCTTATTTCACATGTGGGAAAAGTTATAACCAACGTTA
>KZ308364.1:841905-861205 GCA_000376725.2 Ladona fulva | reverse complement strand
GACATTTAAACGAAATACTGCCGTCATCCGTGGTTAAACAAATAGATAACTCACTATAACAGTATTCCACATATTATGCTATCTGTCAGATTGTCAAAATTAATATAACACAGTTTTTAGGTTAAGTTTAGTTGTGAGACGCGCTCAGTTGTCGCAGGCGCTCAGTTGTCACGCGCTCAGTTGTCGCAGGCGCTCAGTTGTCACCTGCTCAGTTGTCACGCGCTCAGTTGTCGCGGAACCGGATTCATCACCGCCCCTCGACCGTAGTCTATGATAATTAACATCTGTACGGCCTAAGCTGGAGAATACCAAAAAGAAAAAAAAACACTGCAATGATAAAATACCCACCAAATTACTATACGGCGATTTTCCGATATTGTATTGATGCTATAAATCCAGTAAAACTGTATTGATTCAGAAAGATGACTGGCAACGGGATAAAATTCTTTTTCATCAAGCGCCCGCCTGAAAGGTGCAACGCATTCGACATAGAGGAATGCGGTCCCAGGTTCAATTCCCGGTGGGGTCTCTCGTGCGAAATGACCTCAGATGTCAAAACACTTTTAACAATACTACCACAAAATATATTTTTATATTTCATAGGATAAATTATATTTTAAGCATTTAGTCTACATGATTTTCATAAATCGTGGATTCATGAATTTTGAAGGCAAATTTTAAGATCAAATTAGCCGAAATAATTCTAAAATAATAATAAATTTACTCTTAGCATGATTAGCACAGGTTGTTTAATTGCCTGAAACACCCTTATAACTTCCTTTTGAAATAAATTTATTGCAATGATTCTTCGCTATATTTCCACAACCACGTCCAAGGGTTTTAATACGTCGAATCAGCATATTAATTTACACTTACGAGAAAAGTTATATTACATCGTTGTGTGGTAACCCTTAAATTATTTCCTTTTGTGAAACGGGACGTTACTTTTATAGAACGTGTTACATTATACCCTAATATAAATACACATCACTAAGCACGCCTAATATAACCGGAAATATTTAAGGAGCTATTAAACCATTCTAGCGAGGTTTTACCGGACCTTACTATACGAACTATGACCAGGCGATTTCGTCCACTCCTCCGTAATGCATAACTCCGTAAGCTGCAGTGACAGGAATTTATTGAGAAATACGACAGAAGAGTCCCTTATGGCTTCGTACTTATCTAACCTTGAGAAAAGCCAGTTGTGCAGAGCGCAAGAATAACGACCGCTGGATTATCTTCCCTGTGAGTACGAATGAGAGTCCCTTCCGAGATATTCAGTACCCAAGGCTTTCGTAGGAAGTTACTTAGCTATAACCGACCCCTTTACTGGGAGGGCTGAAAACAATGATAAAATTGATTCATTTACCCCATATGATTAACGAGCTTTGGTGTTAGAAGAGTGACGAGGTTTTATCTTCTTCAACTACAAAATCTTTCTCAACTTTGTCTCGGAATACTTCGATTCCAAGGGTCTGTTATTATTTTCACGCACACTTCTCCTAAGATCCACGTCATCTTCGCAATCTCGGTAGGAGGAGAAAGGAAGTCCTGAGGCTGATTCCGATCAGACAACATTCCGCCAAAGTTGCGTGAACGTTAATTATGAGTAACTTAGGCCTTTTATTAGTCCCGTGCGGGGTGTTTGATGAAACGGAAGGAAATGAAGCGTGTAAACAGGAGCTTTAATAAATGGAATTTTCGATACAAGGAAAAGCGAGGACAGTATGTTGAGATAATGCCCAAAACGCAATATGACAAAGTATTTCCGAGGATTGATCTCACGAAGAGAAGAAGAATCGCTCCATCGTGCGGTGAATTGTATGAAAAATCTAGAAAATGCGATAATTTTACTCCTTGTCTAAAGGAACAGTTCTGTCGCTAGATTAGTTGATCTCGTTTCTTTTTGGCAGAGCAGAGATAACTTTTATACTTTTATCTGTCTTGCTCATAGACGTGATGATATGAAAGCTACAGAGATATGAGTGATGCTTCATAACACCCGTGGCATCCATTTAGGTTGCTATATTTTGAAAGCTACATAAAATATTTTTCATAAGGTCATTGTAACTATACTTGCGTGGACGTTTTCCTCACACGGCATTCAGATTCAGTTACGAAAGCCATTAAAAACTACGCACTACTCCATATGTAGCCAAATAGGCCTCATTTCGTGTCCAGAGCTATTGGTAGCTAATGGAGAGTTTGAGGCCCAAACCTCACTCAGAACAATGTTATAATAATGAGCAAAATTTTTACTCACTCCGCGGAGAGTGTAGAAATTTCGGGCAATGCCCGAACTCGGTAATTTCTAATATAATGGCACTAATATTGAAGGTTCCAAGACTAATTTATGCTATCTCATAGGCTGTACTGGAACTTGTGGAGTTCACAGCTCTGAATGANCTCAGAACAATGTCATAATAATGAGCAAAATTTTTACTCACTCCGCGGAGAGTGTAGAAATTTCGGGCAATGCCCGAACTCGGTAATTTCTAATATAATGGCACTAATATTGAAGGTTTCAAGACTAATTTATGCTATCTCATAGGCTGTACTGGAACTTGTGGAGTTCACAGCTCTGAATGACTGGAAAGAGTGAGGAAATCGATGTAGTACATTCTTCAGCCACTGAAAATGTAAAATTTGTTCATAAAAAAATAATAAAACAAAAATTTTAATCCCAATAATTTATTTACTGATTGCTGAAAAGTATTAGACTTTGCAGAGCCGAAATAGCGGTAAAGAGATCTTTAGGTGCTTATTTCATTGCTTGATTTCTCTCGCTTTACGATAAGGGTTTCATAATCATCTGCGTATTTTCATTATAGTTATAATATCACCTACCAGCTTATTTTTTCTTTAGATTATGCGTATTACTAAGATGTTTCTTATTAAAAAAATTAAACGTTTGTTTATACGGGAATATATTTCTTACAAATTTATTATCATATTAATATTTCACGTAATAAATTAATACACATTAATGAATTAATAATANTTTCGTCAGTGTATTAATGCAAAATAATTTACCACTACGCTAAATTAGTAATGTAATACATTTAATACTGTTGTTTAATGAAAGAAAGGGATCTTTTTTCATGTAATTTTAATTTTCCTACATAACAATACAAAAGGGCAGCCGTGTCGCTAGAAAACCATAAAAATCTATTCAATAAATCTAAAAATCTATTATTTTGAATTAATTGGTTGAGATATCACCAATAAGGACCAGATGAGGATCAGCAAAGCTTAGAAAACTCTCTCTTTCAGTGATATGAGATGCAATTCTCTGCTTCACCTAAGAACTTGACTTTTTCCGACAGATATTGTTACTGACTGAAGTCAAATTCATTCCTTGGTGTGTATAAACCTTAATAAGAACATCACAAGGCCCTCTTTAAATGGAGCAGAGAACAAACACAAGAGCTGTATAAAAATGAGCTCTTTTCAACAAAAAGGAAGTGTAAAAAAAGATTTTAAGTGAGGAGAGACACCCAAAATTGGTGTTTGAGGGAGAAAGGGTGGTGAAAGGAGAATGGAATGGGATGGTTTCGCCCCGCAGCAGTCTCATTGTGCGCATATCGTCCGTCTTCTATTCTTCCTTTAGTCCTTTGTTTCTTTTTGCCAACGCATTTGTTTATATCTCCGAGCGAGATGAACCGTTTTTATACGTTTCATTTGGCTCGTATCATGACGAAAAATCGGTGAAAGAAAAGGATTACTCGAGTATTTCCTTTTCTTAAGTTATCTGAGGTTGTTGATCTACGGCAATTCTTCTAGAATCACCGTTCCTAGCAACAGGAAATTCATTTCCGTTCCATCTCTGTACTGCTACAATATCGCGCTAGTCTATCATGAATTCTCCGAAACAAGGATATCGCTAAATTATTCAATCTTTTCTGAATATGCCGGCCTCTTTGGTGTAAGGGTTAGCGTACTATCCTAGAAGCACCGATATCGTACTATCCTAGAAGCACCGATATCCCGGGTTCGTATCCTGATTAAGACATGGTTGTCTGTCTTTAAAAGGTTAACGATAAGAGTGATCCAATTATACCAAAATTTTCCTAAATAAAGATATTATTATTAATTTATAAATTTAGGTTGTAGATATAAATAAATATATTATATGAATATAAATAACTAATACGATACTAACTATACATTAATATAATATGAATTACTAATAGTTTAGAATTTTTTAGTATTAGCTCCTTTATCGCACGTTAAATACGCTGTATATAAAGCCATATTATGAGAGAAAAGGGCTAAAACATTACCAAAAACAGTAATCGATACTTTGCAATAATAATAACTTTTTATTGGAAACAGGAGGATAGCAGTAACGTCAAATATTACACCATTTTCTCTTAAGTATATCAGAATTTCAGGAAATGCTCTAAAAAGCCGTAGTTAGCAAGCAAACCAACCGTTAGGAAATTCCAACCTGCCGGGTTCTCCGGGATCATGCATTACAAAGTATTATTCTCTCCGGAGATCCTAATCCCCACTGGTTGTTATGTCTAGACGATTGGTTTGTTTGCAAACTACGGCTTCTTGCAGCTTTACTCAAAATTGTATTGAATTAACTGAGCCGTATTCCTAATAGGTTCTCTAAATTATTTCACAAAATTCAGTAACATCCGATAAAATGTCATAAAAAAATCTTCCCTGATTGAATATTTAGCCTGGCTTTGTTAATAATCTTGGATCAAATCCATTGCGACGGTCAAGTATCAGAAATCCATCGAATTAAATTGCCGATTCTTTTTTCGCGTACATCGCGTTTCACGTTGAGCCTACATCAGCATTTTGATCATCTTTCTATATCATGTCAACAGAGATTGACGTTGCAATTTAAATGTTACAGTTGAACTTTTCCCCCTTTTCCTGCAGATGATAATTACATTTTCCGTGTTTATTTGGAAAAATGCTGACCATTTATGACTCTTCTTCTGAATTCTCACTGTTTTTGAATGGAAATTTAGTTCATACTAGACAATTTTCGATAACAATTAGACTATCATACTTAAGAATTCACATCAAAATTGGCTCAAATTATATAGACTTAAATTCAGATTTGAAAAACATTTTCTCCTAAATTGAAGTCTTGTCGTGGTAAATAGAACGTTTAAATGACCAAAAAGAGACTACAACCGTTTTCTTTTATGGCAATGCAAATGTTTTCCTGAGTGTTGAAAGATATCTCTTTATATTCCATACACAGAAAATAATACTACTGCACGCCTACATTTGCATTCATGATGAATGTAAGATGTATAAGTTCAAATTTTATGGAGTATAGACTAATATTTATCGGAAAATTATAACATTGCTGTCTTTTCTCAAGAAATATTATAAAAAAGAAATCGAACCTTCGAAAGTAACATACAGGTTTTCCTCTCGTCGAATACTGAAAATTCTTCTCTGGTATTCCCTTAATCGAAACTAGAGAATGGTATCATAAGTAAAGTCCTAGCGTAGTATCCCTTTGAGGGATAGGGCCTAACCCGGCGGCACTTATAGTGGATGACTGGTATATGGTTTTGAATGGATCAGCTTTTTTATATCTTTTTCCATTTAATTTTTAAATTTCTCCTATTCACAAATAACACTTTGCAATCCAAAAACTACCTATTAGTCATCTGACATCTATTATATTTAAATATAATGATAATTATTTACATCCTCAGTCATAATACAGAATTCAGGATTGTAAAAAGTAAGGAAAATCAGTTTCCCTAGTTTTAATGGTTAAATTCTGAATGGACAGAAGAGGCAGATTCCACTAATCAACTTATGCATTCTGTTTGAAAAAACCCTTGAATTACGTTTCACCAGCATTTCACAATGCAATATTATTTTATAAATATAGGAACTATCATTGGTATTGCTAAAAGTAAAGTCTTAACTCAACATCGATAGAGCCGAGCCTGGCGGAATTTACAGTGGGTGGCATGTGGTCACCGCCTCAATTCCCAAACCGTCGTGTTTGGGTTTTCAGGACCGGGCCCGCTGCGTCCAATTCAATAATTCTAATAGCTCCCATGTTCATCACAATGCCTGGAGAATACCGATAAATTTTGGCCCCCACTGGGAATGAAAACCCGTGACCACTTTCACCGAAGGCGAAGTAGTTACCCTCATGGCTATCTGGGGGGCTAGAGAATGGCATTATGGTATTTGGGCAATATGTTTTCCTTTTACACTACATTTAAATCAATATTAATCGATTTATATCAATTGGGGAAAAATAACAATTCAAATAATTCAGCCAAATAGCAAAAGAATAGAGGTAATATGGAATTGGATAAACCATTTAGCGTTGTTGGTAGTTTCTCTCATGGAGATTCTTTAAAAAGTAGAGTAGACGTCACATACGTATTCTACCTCATCTTTCGAACAAACTTGAGGTGTTTCGTTCAGTTTTATTTCAATGCATTCAATATTTATGCACAATTTACTCGGTATATTTTACTTCGCGTTTTTCTTTAATTTTGGAATCCTTTATTTGCTCTTTTCGATAATTTTGATATTTTTATAACTGGAATTGGATATTTTTCATAAATAGAACTGGAAATTGGAATTTAATACCTCCCTTTTGCTATGTTCAACGCGTATTTGAAAAACCGGAAATCTTCGTCCACCTTAAGCAATGTTTTTGATGTCCACTTGTCTTCATTTACTTTTTTAACGCCAGATATTAAAAAAAGAATCTTGAAGGCTGATAGTGACCTTGTATTGAATTGCATAAAAATATGAATATATATCATAATTAATACTTGGATATCATGGAAGTTTAACATGAATAATGAATGATAAAGCAGATGTTACAGGAAGTACAAAAAAGTTAATTTTATGTGAGAATCTTTTTTACACCATTCCATTTTAACCACTTTCAAATAAATCCCCTCGGCATTTTTTACGATCGGGTCTTAATTTGCCTACGTGACATTTTCCTAAAATAAGTGGTCTTAATGCAGACGGATTCAAATCTAATTTTAACATTTGCTCCTCTAACTTTCTCAGCGTCTTTAATCGAAACATCGAGTTCCCAATTATATTATATTCTACATTTTTTTATTTTCTTTGGTGCGTCTACAGTAACACGCTTACATCTCCTCTGTCACTCCAATGAAAAATTCCTCGGCATATTAATTAAAGGAAATATACATTTCTTACGTGGGAATGCGCTCTAAAATGAAAAGAGGCTACCAAAGAGGAGAACTGATTTTCAAATTCTTCAGAAACTAAGCATAATTATATGATAATTGCGCGAGTCCAACTCTGAAACTACAAACCACAGTTCCATCTGAAATGTTTCCCAAGCTAATGATTTCTTATTTCTGCGTGGGATAATTAATGCTTGAACAATCAATGAGAGGGTCCGAATGGATTGAGGGTTAGGAGAAGAGGGCAAAGAAAAGAAAAGCATAAAAAGCAAAAGGGAGAATTCAAAAAGAATGGAAGCGAAAGATGAAAGGAGGTTAAAGGAGCTCTAGAGAGATTTGTGCAGAATGAAAAAACGATCGAAGAAAAAGGCTATGAAGAAGAGAAGAAACAGAATCCTGGAGCATGAGAAGGAGGGATTGTTATCAAAATCAAGAGAAGAATTAAGGGAAAAGGATGGCGCAAAAATGGGTGAAGCGAGAAAAGCGTTGGGGAAAGACGGAGAATGATGAATGAACGTGAAAGAGGAATGAAAGTGAGAGAAAAAAGAGTTGAAAATGAGGAGAGATGAAAGTATAGAAGAAGAAAGGTTTGGGGTAAGAAAGAAAAATTGCACTTGACGGTGACGTTAAGATTTTAAATTTCTCACTCTTAACTCATTCCAATTGCATTATAAACTAACCTGAATATCAGCTATATAAACTACAGAATAACACCCAAAAAATCCTTCCACAGAAGTTATATAATCGCCTAAACCGATGTAAAGTATAGACTACGTAATAGAAGAAGAACATATTGAACTAAATACAGTGTATGTGAGCTTCGACCTGAAAACTGGCGATTCAGTAAATGTTTGTCGGTGTATTATATAGTGTTACAAAGTCACCCGCTCACAGCTTAATTTAGACAATTGATCATTCCACAGGTTTTCTACCTCTACTATAAAGCGATGAACATTTTGAGGTTAAAGTACGCGTGCATCTGTGAATACAATTCCACAATTTAGAGCAATAAAAATTGTTTTAAAAAAAGAGCCTGAAGTCGGCTATTAAGAGAGAATATTTGTGTTTTGGAAACAGAAAATAGTATGAAAGGGCATAAAACATATGAAACGAGAGAAATTTTACACGAATTCTCCATAACGTAATTAGCTCTGTGTAACCATAAAATTAACGCAAAAACTGCCTTTGCTTCCAAAACATAATATTCCACGATTTTCTGATTTGGGTAAGATAAACGACTAACTAAAATAATTCAGTCTGATAGTTTAAGTTACAATAGTACACAATAAGAAAACAATTTTGATTTCAAAGGTAAATATTTCTCATGAAATTCGTGTGATGCGAAACGTTAATTGTTAATCAACGAGTTATCCTGGAACCAAACGAGCAAATAATTCCTCTCCTCGCTTCGATTCCAGGTAATTTCCCAGATTTTAGGAGGGAACCGGCGGCGGCGTCTGCGTGAATTTGGAAAGCTGTAGCGAGCATTAGAGGCGATACGCTAGCTACGATTCCCTAACAACGTACATTTACCCTTTGGCTAAGTCTAGATTCTAAAGTGCCTCTGGATAACCATCAGGTGACGCGTTCGACTTTGATGAAATCGGTCCAGGGTTCGATCCAAGGGGCTCACGTGCGAAATTATGACAGCTGTCGAAACATTTAAAAAATTCTATTACTTCAACTACTCTTGATTCTATAGGGTAGTAACACTACGTAATGACATGCGTAAGAAGGTGGAAGGACAGAATAGTAGTATGGGCGGTCGGGAAACCTTTGAGCTACAAAAAGATTCGTGGCTATATGTTTGTAATAATTAACTAAAATACGATAAAATTTCTTCTCCGAAATTACCTGTTTTTATTTTATGTACACACAATCCAAATTCATTTTCAAAATTTCTCTTCAGACACGTATACTTGAGTAAAAATCATATCGCAGCATTAAAAGATTTAACCAAATGATATATCTGAAGCGACCAGTTGCTGCGAGAATCAAAAATTAGACATAAACGTAAAATATTAATAAGTCACTTATAACGAGAGAGATACATATAAAGCAATGAAAAAATGTTACTTAAGTAAGCAATATTACAAGGATTGCGGAAAGGTGTTTGACTTAGCACAGAAAAGCCGTGCGGCTGAATCCCGAGGAATTTTCATATTTTTGACACCTGTTAAGCGATATTACATTTAAGTCATTTAATTTGAATAGAATCACTAGAAGAACAAACCATAGATGAATTCCATAGTATGCCATACATCAATTACATGAATTACTTGGAGGGAAAAAAAGACTGATATTTTTTACTTAATGAATATTAAATAATAAAATTATGATGCTGATAACATTACAATTTGTGTCAAACTCTGAGACATTCAAAGGTTTGTCATTTAATATTGACCTGAAATCATTCACTGCTATTTTTCAACGTCTATCTCGATTAAATCATCGACCCTTCAATCTTGTTTATCAAGAGATTAGAAGAGAGATCGAGGCATAATGGGTATAATAAAGAGTGAAGTATTTCCATAGATCAATATGGAACCCAAAATGATTTATTAGTTCTGGCGATAATTGGTAGAACTTCATATTTAGTTCGATTAAAACAAAATCTGATTCCGCCCACGGAAGATAATTAGAGTAAAATACGACCGGTTTCCTGCCACATCCTGAGGCAACCGGAAGAAATGCATGGCAGAATATATACACTCGTATGCAAAGAAGGCGACAGTGGTGAGTGGGGGATGGAAGTAAGGAGTAAGGGGCTACGTATTTGAAAGAAGGAATAGGAGGAATTTTCCTCGGAAAAGAATTAGCTGGGGATAAGTGGAGAAGAACGGACCTGAGTTGATAAGGGATTAAACAAGGGTTTTTGCCAGGTTCATGGAGAACCTGACAAATGAACCCTATATATTTTGGCATCATATATTGTTATTATTTTAATAATAATAAACGTCTGTATCGAAGGGCGAGGTAGAGACTTCCTAGTCCCTTCTCACATCTAACCCTTTGTAACTTACGTAATAGGTATTTAAACGTAAGAGATAGCTTTTGGGAGGTACAAAAGTACAAAAAGAAAAATCAGTAAAAAAATAAATATTATGTGGGTTTAAGAAACAAAACTATGTCTGAACTCAGGGAAAAAATAAAACCCTGCAGGAAAACATCCACCAGAAGGGAGACGTGAAAAACCTGCGAAAACCTAGCAGCAGAAAGCTAGTAGCAACTAAAATTTAATAATATGGTGGGAAAATAAGAAAAGGTAAACTGTTAGCAACAAGCCAGAAAAAAAGGATGGAATGCACATTCATAACGTAGAAATAGCAGACAGAAAATACTGAAATTAAGAGATGTTGAATTTGCGTAGAATAAAAACTGATTAAAACTAATACAAAATAACAAAGCAACAAAGAAAAAAAGAAACAATGAAATAATTATTATACTTTTCTCTTACGGCGAAGTTATGCCAAAATGGCTTCTCTTTCATCTAACCTCTGGAAATATTACACGATAATAATATTAAACTAATAACCAAAAACAGTTTACTACAGCTAACTTAAATCTAGAAAAATAAATCAATATATCCAAACAATCCGGGAAACATAGATACAAGAAAATTGGTACAAACAGTAGATACAAATTAACAGGCAGTCAAGTTGAGGAATAAAAACTAATACATTCAGCTAGATGTATAGATACATATAAAAACACAAAGATTTCAGCTGGGGGGAAAAACTCCTTGATTGAATGTTTATGGAGAAAAATCCACGAAGCGGAAAACACCCACGCAAAAGGGGGCGAAAAAAAATCGCGAAAGAACCGAGTTAATAAATACACTATATCTATTGGGGGATGCAGATGATATTCAACATATTTGTACCGTCACGCGTGATGGTGTAACCTCATATACCATCATCATATCGTCATGGACCATGGAGTAACTCAGAAAAGGAGGAAAATTATTTCTATATCATTACTTAAATACGTAAGTGAAATTCTGATTTAAAGGCGATTGTTTCATTTTTAGGGATTTTAAAAATAATTTCAGAAGTACATTTACCTTGAAAATGCTCGTTTCACAACGAAGGAATGGGTAAATAAGAGAAAAGGAAACATTTATCAACTGCCTTGTTTATAATGCTTCTGAGAAAATGGAAAACTTCAGGCTAATATTTGGAATTCTCGTAATAAAAACGCAAGAAAGAGGGCCTTAAAGGGAGAGAAGATAGGAGGGAAGAGGAAGTGAATGGAAAAAGGAAGAGGAAGTGAATAGAAAGGAATTCCTTCTGGTTCACTCCTCCATCTTGTTTTAATCGCATCTGCAGTGCCCTGCTACGAGTGTCGTTCGATAAGTCCTTAGAAAAAGGTAGAAAACAATATATTTTTAGTGGATTTTTTTTATTTTGCAACATAATCTCCTTTTAGCTCTATACACTTTCCCAAGCGTTTTCCAACTTTTTTAAGCCGTCCAATAAGTGGGATTCCGTCCTCAAAATAGGCACCTGTTTGGGCAGGGCAATGTGGATGCGATTAAAACAAGATGGAGGAGTGAACCAGAAGGAAGAATGGGCAAGCGGAGAAAGTCGAGATGGAAACGGAATTCGCGGAGTGACGACTACACAAAGAATGGGTTCGGGTCCGGGAGGTGGGCAGCGTGGGTGTGCAGAAAGTATTGGAGTGAGAGAGGGGCAAATGAGAGAGGGCAGGGTAAATCTGGTGGGGAGAGGTCACGGGTTAGTAAGATAAACAGACTTTACCGAGATTTCACCCCATTCACCCTTCCCCTTGTCAAACATCTAGACGCATTCCCCTTTCACACATATCTTCGAAACACGTTCCCCGCTTCCCCATGTGTGTGCCTACCTTCCCTCTCCATCGGCCCTCTTTTCTCCCTCCCACATCCCTCCCTCCAGTGGAGGGGAGCATAGGGTAAGTCTCCTCTTATAAGAGCACCCTCGATGCTGAGGCAACGGTAGTCGCTTGCTGAGAACGGCGATTTGCGATCGACTCCACGGAAGAATCTACCCTTGTCGTCGGTTGAGGAAAGCTATAAAAGGTAAGCCCCCACAGGATGTCAGATTATAAGTGCAACGGTGTCTCTTTCGAGAGGTGAATCTGAGTTGAATTTTCTGCTCTGGGAATAGTTTTGCTCTCTCCGAATGTGTGAATAGGTGATCTGTTGTGCTCGCTAAATATTGTCTACAGAGATCAAGGAGCTAAGCGCAGTTTTGACAATATTCTCCGAAAATTTTTTCAGCGCTGATATTAACAAGGGAGACGAATCGTACAAAGTGAAAATTATATTTCCTCTTTTTGCTACAGAAATTAATGGATACACGGGATAAATATAATCCGTTTTCCATTTTAACGAGTATTTCCGATTTCCCGATTTTGTATTTTCGACTGAATTTAAAGTCGATAAGTATTATTATCAATAATAAGTCAAAAGTAATTAAAGTTCGACTGAATAAAGTTAATAGTTTGGTGGAATTCTCTAATTGATCATGTCGGGTTAAACTAGTCGCGTCAAATAAATAAAACAAGTTATTCAAGGGTTGAATCAGAGGTAAGCTGTGGAAACTTTTTGGTCAAAGCAACTGGCTTTTCATCACATTCCAGACAGCGTACGTTACTATTAAATCCGATCGTAAGAAAAGGAAATATTTTCTACCACCCTCCTCTTTTTAAATATGTTGACAGTGAAATATTTATCATGAATATTGATACGAAAGTAGTTACTCATTAATAAAATCAATTATCTATATGTCTAAGCGTGACTTTATGGAACACAACAAACATTGAAAGAAAGAATACTTAGTAATTCCTACAGCAGTTTTTATTCGACTTGTTTAACACCTGAAGATGTCAACTCACTGACGAAACTAGTCGAATAAAAACCTGCTGTGGAAATTACCAAGTATTCTTTCCTTCAATATGTAGTTAGGTGCAAGATTTGATACATTTTGAAGAAAATCCTCTTAAATGTTGAAGCCTTAAAGTTATAAATTATGATTGCAAAAGTATTTTTTCATTCCACTAATATTTCTTAATTACTCTTCACCCTATGTAGCCTGTTGGCAGACCTAATCGCTTAAGAAAATGAAACCAACGGAGTGCGTGGCGGTCTTCCTGTTCATCGGGACGATGGCCATGTTGACCACAGCAATGAAAGACGAACCGTCAGAATTACTCTCCGAAAGGCACGTAGCTCCAGGGTAATTCTAGTTCAAATCACGAAATTGCTGACATTTCCATGGACTAAACTTCCATTGATTCCTGGAAATAAATATTCGGTTACTTTAAAAACGATTTTTTCAGTGAAAAAATAAGTTCTAAAGAGAAAGGATAGGTATTGCCTCCATGTCGTAACAATATTAATCGAATCAAACGTGAGCTTTGAGTTCTCTTTGACGTCAGATAAAGTGACATTTACTTCGCGTACTATATTTTTTACGATTGATAAAATATAACTCTTCGGGCGTGGTTTTCCGAAAAAATAAGGACTTTGGGCGGAAAGTGATCTTCCATCAACTTCAATGACTGCAGAATCAATCTTCAACGTTCAGCTTTTGGTGCAAGAAGAATTAGTAGAAATTATCGAATTTCTGATGAATTTCAGGACGTTGAGGAACCCAAATCACTCTCTATCTTGTGTATACAATTCCGTTTTTCTAATGAGTTGGACTCACTTATACTTACAAGCAATGTCCCATCTTTCGTCCGATGTATTCTTTGTGTCCTCAAAGCCTACTCTTTTGAATCCCTGTCTCTGCACGCGAGATACGACTCAAAACGAATAGCCAAACTTCCACAATTTCGTTTATCCTTTATAAGCAAAGATTCTTCTCCTTGATTAGTTCTTCAAAAAGGATCAATAAATCTAATATATTAATTACAATTGTAATAATAGTATAATTTATTTCATTTTATTATAGCGAACATTTATTGAAATGTTGCCTCTAATCAATTTATTTTATTCGCGATATTCATTTAACTACGAGACTATTTTAACGTCATGAAATATATGTATTAATAACTTGAATAAAGTACGTGCTGAATCTGTTTCTTTTACTTACGACATGGAGGTATTATGTAAGCACCGAAAAATATTTATTTAAAGAAAAATGCATGGAGGTACGCTTTCCTGAAACTATTTTAACGTATTTTGGATATCTTACTCCTTAAATCAAATAAAAAGAGAGAATTACAGCTAAACCTAAGCGCGCCCAAGCAAACAAAACGAAGTGTATCATCGGAATGTACGATATACTTTTTATCATTTCAATTCTGATTCGAAAAGAAATTTTAGGTAAATGGGATACTTGAGTAAAGATGCCACACCTAGTTACTTCTGTTTCAGGCTAGATAAGATGAAATTTAATCTATTGTGCGGCAATCTTTCTATAGCACATCAAAATTGGCAATATTAAAAATTAATGAACAGAGAGGAGTTTATTCACAGTTCGCAGGTCACGGTTACTTAATCGAATTTATGGTAAAAAGTCCCCCAAGAAAGATTTTGCCATCATACATATCTATGTAAATCATATTCAAACTAACAGCCTCAGTCAATGGAATTACGGTTAATTCACTTTAAATACAATATAAAAGCAAAAATAATAACCGTAAGCATATGAATATGAGAAATTATTTTGATGGGAATGAGATTATTTATTAGCCGCAAAGAAGAGTTTCGGAGTTTTTCTATCTCAGAAAGTGTATATTTTCTCCAAGAATCGATAACTTAGCTTCTTAAGACTTGCCTCGGGGATGAAATGTTTACGTAGGTGTGATAAGAAAAGGAACTTTCCAACAGTGGGAAGCCTTAAAATTAATCTTCGAAGTATATATTGAAAAGAGCTTCCATTCCCGAAAATAAACCGTTCAGCTGTTAAAAGTAGCAGGGAAGCGGGAAACGAATTGATAAATCTGCGATTTATTTTTCGGATTGTGCTCTGAAAACTTTCCAAAACTATGGTTTCGCTGTAATTTTCTATTTAAATGTGAAATGTGTTACTTTGAACAAATCAGCAAACAGTTTAAGGGGTTAACTATGTGAAAAAATGGTCTTTATCAAACCCTCTACATATTCACTTGGACTTTAACGGGGATTTACCTATTTTAGGAGATGTACTTGCGAGGTCGTTTTTCATCATCAGTGCCCGACCTATCGGTAGGTTTATATACCCTAAGATTGCCCCTTTAATTCAATTTGCTGGACTTTCTTACAACTAACCCCACACTTTACATCAAGGAAAACCCTTTTTCCTTTTTCTTGCATCTTACCTTCAATCTCTTTCTTTAGCAATCCATACCCTCTCAAAACCTGACCCACGTTCTCTTTTATTCTCTAGAGTTCTCTTTTATTCCTTAGATTGAAACGCCTTTCTCATCATCAACTCCTTTCTCCCCTACAGACCCTATATTACTATATTTTTCTAATCTTCTTCAAACCCACATCCGAAAGGTATTTAATCTTTTAATTTTATTCTTTCTTAAGTTCCAAGCTTCACGCCCCTAAGTTTTGAACCAGAAATGGGAATCCTGAGGTCATCAATCCAAATAATAATTTCCTTAATGGTTACAGAAAAGCCCTGATCATATCTCTTTAACAAATATTATTACTGACGAACGTTCACAACCATTCACTGACCAGAAAAGTCCCATTAGCCGGGACTCGAGCCAGCGACCTAATGGATGAAGCCCTGGTACTCTAACCACTCCGCCACCGGTATGTATTAAATGCTGCCTGTTCCAGAATTCAATCCGGTCTTTCTTTCTCTTCTTGCAGCACAATAGGATGTTTAAATTAAATTAATTTCCATTCTCGTTTAATTAATTTAAGTCAATTAAAAGTAAATTGGAAAATAGTCTCCTTGAGTCAACTAAGCGAGTAAATTCGTTTACACTTAAAATTTTATTTGGAACAATTTGAATCAACGCAATAAGTCACACAGCGCGGATTCACAATTTCGTATGCAGCTTAATAGAGCCTGTATTCTTCCGGTGGTAAAATTTTCGCTACCTCTGGTTCATACCAGTTCTTTCCCTTATATTTTTTGATTCCCTCGACACCATTTCTTTCCACTTCATATCTTCGCACGCTTTTTTCATTCTTCAAATATCATCCATCCATCGTATCCCAAGAAAAGGTGGTGTATTGGAAGATCTGGGAGGACCCGCGGCAAATAAATTTGGGGTCATCTCGAGCCAATGGGGGCCACTGAATCTTTGTGGCCTCACCGCATTGCGGTGGTTACGAAGTACACCGATTCTCCTTGATACATCTCATTGGTTCACTTGTAACTGTTTTCCTTCATCAGACCCAATGGTTAACTTGGATTCCTTTAAAAAATTTTTCCCTGTAGAACCTCACAATCTTAGTCTTTCCTGTATCAATTATCGTCTAATAACTCGGTCGATTCATCAGATGATAATTATACTTGTACATAAAACTTTAGGCTATTCATCAAACCATTTTATTTAAGATCATAAATGATTTCTGAGCCAATTTTTGGTAAAGTGTATTCAATTATTTGTGATGAATAGTACAATGTATGTACATGTACAATGTATCTCAACCAGGGGCGTAGCCAGGATTTTTCCATGGAGCCATGGAGTAAACACTTCACTGCCTACAACCTAGGAGCAGGAATACTTCCTTCAAAAATCTAAAATTTATTCTAACATGTATACCCTGCGAATCTCCAGCGGTGTTTGTATGGCATAACTGCGAGAGGCCATCCTCTCTCATGCTTTCGTTAATTATTGGCTCCGTTCTCATGGGGGGTTTGAACCCCCAAAACCACCCCTTTGGCTACGCCTCTGTTCTCACCAATTAAACTCAACCGGACACTCAGGAAAATTGTTTACGTAAACGGCTATAAAATCCTTACCATCTCTATGTGCTTTCCAAACCTCAGTCGCTTCAAGGATTTACAGGACTACAACCGGTTAAAGGACTTACAAGCACTGCGGTCATCCATACTCCTCGGAAGACTACTAGATGACCTGGAACAACGAATGGAGCCTATGCAGTGAGTAGCTATGGTTTTTCATTGTTGTAGCTTTAATATTTCATGTAGCAGAATCGATTCGTGAAATTTTTCAGATTTATCGAAAAAGTCTACGTTTTAGTCACAAAGTAGTGCTTTCATTTCATGGGAAATGAGTTTGCGGACAATTTGGTGAGTTGCTGATTCCCGAACTATACATCATAATTCTTTTTCCATCGGAGATTTTCTTCAGACACTTCATCTCATTTACATGATTCATAAATTTTAGTACCTTATCGGTGATACTGGATAGGCATGTTCGCTTTTCGCTGGGTATTTCTCCGAATACTCTCAATTCATAATTTTGTAGCGGTGTGGTAATGGAATGGGGAATACGTTAGATCAGAGTTTCCCAAACTTTTCCTCCGGCGGAACACTTTATCAATTCTATGATATCAGCGGAACACCTAGGTTACTTTTTCTTAATTCGA
Organism: Ladona fulva; assembly: GCA_000376725.2. NCBI lineage: Eukaryota > Metazoa > Arthropoda > Insecta > Odonata > Libellulidae > Ladona > Ladona fulva. Next base: position 843,538 of record KZ308364.1, on the reverse strand, counting down.
ACTGAAATTCATACAAGAATTATCATTCTTCGTAAGTTTCCGCGGAACACTTAAAAACTCTTCGTGGAACACCTGTGTTCCGCGGAACACACTTTGGGAAACCCTGCGTTAGATTATATATTTTTATTTTATCCGACTAAGGTAGAGTAGCTTCAAGAAAACCTATATTCCGAAATGTATATTCTTTGCTGTTCTTTAGACACGACTGTACATTCCGTCACGTAATGAATGTACTATAGTCATTTTCCATTATCGCTGGCGCCCAGTTTTGACTGCGAATGGGATAGCATATACTGATTTCTATATTTTTTCATTTTTAAATTTTCAGAATTTTTATTGGTCCCTCGACAGCTAGGGTCATTTGCATTACATTTATATCCACTGAGTAAATACCGTTCTGATACTTTATCCAGAATGACAGGTGGTAAATATTTTATTTGTCTCTTGGTTCAGAGTAGATGAAATTGATCTTTAATCCGTTATTGTCTCGGTCGTTCGTGATAATACTGAAGCTGCTGTGGTATGGTTGACGCTTAGATGGCATAACTTTTGGTAAATCCTTCTTTATCGAATAATATGAAAAGTTTTCCCGGCGATTTTTCTGAATATACGCCGACTTTTTCCACTTATTCTGGACCATGTTTGGCCTGATATTTGTTTGACAACTAACGTAGCTCGAATCAAATTCCATTTGCATTATTCAATTTAGAAACAGACGAAAAAAGCCTGAAACGCCAGCAATGGATCGAAGTTTAATTAAGATCCTTGACACATCACAATATATTAAATTTTTCAAATGACATGAACACGAGGTATAAAAGAATGTTATGATTTTACTGTTATTTTTTCAGTGTCGGATTTATTTTTATAATGTGATATATGGTATACTTTTGGTATGAGTTAGGTATACCAAACACGCTGTGACAGTTTTTATAATAGAATTTTTCTTCGTCCATAATCATCATCTTCTTCTAAAGGCAGAGCCTTGTCGCTGCAACCATACATCTCTCTCCATTGCTATTCTTTTTAAATCCGAATATGTTTTAACTCCCACAGAACTTTTTGTGTCATCGAGGAATTTCTTTCTTTGTCCATGATCACCAATGAAAATAAAAAATGTAAGGTACTACAGATCAATAGTATTTGTATCATTGTTCACGCAGTGCAATTAAATTCGTGTTTAAATTGAACAAACAAAAGGCAAACGAATGCGAGTGTAAGGAATCGAGGAGATGAGCGACTGTCTAACGAGAAAATAAATGATAATAACGCATTAAATATTCGGCGCTTCTTATCTTCACAGCCATGAAAGGTGCTGTAGCTGTGTAAACATTTCATACGCCACGTGAATCACTGGCTATCAAAACATGAAAAAGGGGCAACGCGATTAATTTCAAAGACCAGCCGCTTCAAAAGGAGCTTCCTCTTCAGAATTGGATGATCACTTGACAAGATATATAACATGAGCAAACTAATTACTTGTGGAATTCCCTTAATCGACCGATGGTATCTAGTTTCGTCCATAATTTATGTTTTGAGATGTTTTGCTGAATCGTTACAGATACAACCGGTTTCGCTACTGGATTAGCATCTTCAGGTACAGAGAAGTAGGGAACACTGTATGTATATATAT
>KZ308364.1:829756-841864 GCA_000376725.2 Ladona fulva | reverse complement strand
ATATAACTTTTGTTCAATCCTTCCTTATCGAATAATATGAAAATTTTTCATTGAGATTTTTCTGAATATACGTCGACTTTTTCCACTTACGGTATTCTGGATCAGTGAGGAAAGCAAGTGCTAACTACCTCTTTCGTTACCTTTCGTGGTAAGCCTCATTACCCCTCCAGGGCATTTCGTAATTAGAGAGCTTGAGTCGGCATACCGGTCTCTGGGGTGCCTTTACAGACGGAGCTAATGTTGTTCATTTATCTTCAATATATGTACAGTGGTGCCTCACTATTCGACAGTAATCCGTCGCCGAACTATTGTCGAATTGTGAGACTGTCAAACAGCGAGACTCGAATTTTAGGAAACTACATATTTGCTACATATATAGTGTACTAAAAATAGATAAATCTTTGTCAAAAACTACCGAGGAAATATAGTGAAATTACATATCTGATGAGCCAGCTGTTTTTAATGAGTTTTTATTATTTTATTTATTTATATCCCAATACCCCCACAAACATCCATTTACTATACCATTACAGTGGTGAGCTTCGGACATTAAAGGATGAACACACACGGCCATTCCCAAACAGGAAAAATCCGACTAGCCAGGATTCGAACCCGGGACCTTGGTGTTGGAGCGCCAGCACGCTAACCAATCCAAAACACCAACGCAGTCCAATAAATAGCAGGAAAAATAACAAATACCAAATGACATCATACAATGCCACACACGCGCACGTATAAATTTTGTCCGGAATTCGATTGTGCAAAATATTCGAAATGCGAATATAAAAAGCATCTAAATGAGCAAAATCGTGCCACAAGAACATTTCTTCGAAATCGAAATAAGATACTACTTTAGTTACTCGCAATGTATACCGAATCTCGCAACATTTTCCTCTCTTTGAGTATGCAAACACTCATAAATAAATATTTTCCAATAGCTCGCCCACGTATCCGACTTTTCCGCTTCCTTGTTGTTTCCAACGTTCTTTAATTTCCGATCGCTACTAAATTATATGCAATATTTTGTTGTCTACAGATTCAAACCCTTGTATTGACGCAGATTCCCTCTTGACTTAAAGAATCTGTAGAAAAATAATATTCGAAACACTGACTTATCCCAAGAGGATGAGCAATTCACAGAAATGCTAACACTGAAATATTCAAGGAATAAAAAGTGTGAAAAATTGTGACATGGGACTCGAACCCAGGTCTCCCACCGGCTCTTCCGTGCTATTTTACTTGGCTTTCCCTAATCCTAATGAAATATTGTTTATAAAACATAATAGCATCATCCAAATCTTAAATTTAAGGTTTAAATTTTAAATTTTTCGAATATTCCAAGCAAAATACAAATCAATTTAAAATGAAATCGACCACTGATGCAGAAACGTTGTAAACCAGCAATAAATTAAAAATCAGCAAATTAAAACGCCACAACCATCAAAAATTAACTAATTCGACCCAATACGTATTTCGCCCACAAAGTGAGCTTCATCAGGGGTTGTGGTGTTTTACTTTGCTTAACATGTTGATTACATGAGATGGATTATTGTTTTAGAAGTACCATTTCATCAAGTTATAAAAGACAGATATGGATGGGAAAAGTGAAAAAATTGAACGTTTTCTTCAACATATAAGTAATAACAATTTCCAATTTATTGGGCCGAATTTAAGGCTTAGAAGTCCAACCTTACAAATTTACCCTAACTTTAGGGTTATTTGCGCTGACTTTCGTAGCCAAAATTTAACATTTTAACATATTTATTTCACTTGACAGAATGATACATGGAAATAAAGAAAACAAAAAACACGTGAAATTAGGCACCCCTGAAGAACGTCTTTTGTAGGGGTTGACATCGTTTGGATGAAAAAGGGACGTGTATTTGGGTAAATATCAAAAAAGATTATTATAAAATACACTTATAGGAATTGAAAATAATGTAACGAAATACAGTGACGATTAATGTAGAAATGAATCGAATAAAAGAATAAAAAAGACGACAATTACTTAAAATTAACTTCTATATCCTTCTGTAAAAAAAGCCATTATTGCAATTCACAATTAAAAGCCCTTTTGCTGGGTAAGGAAGAGATATTTAAAGGCATTACGGTAAAAATGTGACATTTAATCGGTCTTTCTCCAAAATTAAAGGAATTTTCTTCTAAGTATTAGGGAAAGGTGAATAATATAACACGAAAAAGCCGTGCGACAGAATTTCAAAGAACGACAGGTGCAAACAATAGCGACATGACTGGAACTCTAACTCAGATCTCCTTTCTCCTTTCAAACGCATCAAACAGTCGAGATCCTTTGTTTAAGTCCATGTGAGTACCCTGCAAGCCGCCTTTCGGCGTGTGGCATGGGGCTTGCCAACTCTCCTGTTTACGCCGGAAGACTTCCGGAATCGGAGAATAATTTTCAAAATCTCCCACCTCCCGTACTGAGGGGTGTTTCTCCCGCTTATACTCAACAAGACTCAACCTAGCAGTCTTATCTGAACAGTAACAGTTGAATATTTTAGTGACAACTATTACCCGTCGCATGTTTTAATTTGGGTTTAAGGATATTAGACTATGCCTATTATTATGGAAATAAACTCAATAGTATCATACTTATTTTCTGTTTGAATCCGGAACAATAACTAGAGAGATCAATGAAACTGTTTCAGGCGTTACCTTGTGGAATTTCTCCATAACGGAAATAAACTAGATAATTTCAAAGATAGGCCTGGTGATGCTGCAAGTGTAGTGAAACCTAGGTCGCAAAAAAGTCTTTCTAGTGGAATTTCACAAACATCTAGTTTATTCCCGTAAGTAGAGAGATGTCGAAATCGTTCCGTCTCTTAGTTTCAAAGTGCTCGTTATCAACGTAAGTGCTCCTCAGATTTTCGATCAGTTAAAACATATAACTAATTATTTACAGGATATTATAGTATCTAAAAATGACTATATATATGGGACGATATATTTTGTACTTTGCCTGATGATGACGCGACGCGTCGAAACCATGGTCGCTAAATAAAACGTTATGTGGTACGGGTAAATGTCTATTATCATTTTCATTTTCTCAGTTCGTTTATCTCCATATGTTGAAGACAAAAATGTATCATAGATTAATAGTTGTGATTGTAGTTTACCGTTTTTGTTCTCAACATTGAAAATAATGAACTTCATGGATATTATGCATGCTTTCTTTCTGATATACCTTTACGTTAACAATCTTAACGTACAACGTAAATTACAACCCATCTTTTGGGTTTTTGGAAATATTTTGGAAGTTTCTAGGAGTGCTATTTTCATGATTCCGTTAAGAAAATTTTGTTAAGTTGTCTGAAATTATATTTATGGATAGAGCTAATTCGAGTATTGATCAAATCGTATATTAATGCTGTTCATCAATGGTGGATGGACATTCTACGGTATTTGTAATTATATTCTAACTTAAGCTCCCGGAATATTCCCTATTCCGGAATGGAAAACTCCCTTTCGACCTTTAAGGAGTTGGCAACCCTACAGGGGACCCATCATCCATCAAATCCATCTTCCATCCATTTATCCATCGTAAAACTGATGCGGAGAGATGTTTTACCTCTCATAGGAACAATAGGATATTTTTATATTTTATTAGATATAGGCCTTCGTGTACGCAAGGGTGCAGTATTCTTACACAGTTTAATGAAGTATGAAGCCAGATGCCAAATGCGAAAATCGTCGAGGGTAAAACCTACCCTAAAAGCCTAACAGGTTAAAAAGGACCTCTTCCCGGCAAATCTTCAATGCAATGTAACATGCCTATCTTTCAGGATACTTTGGTCTCCTCTCACTGTTCCTTGTGGTGGAAACAAACTTCCAGATTCTATCTACGGATCAAATGTTTCATAAAAATTACTATTAATTTCATTGATTTGTGTTCATAGATAAGAATGTCATCGATGTAACAGACCCTCAATTTGGCAATGCGGAAAACTAAGCGGTGCTCGAAAGCAAAACGTAACCAACTATGGGATTTTCAAAAAAAATATTGACATATTAAACTGTACATAGCAGGGTTCTACATCGTATTTTACACCAGTGATTTTTTCTTAAGAAAACTATATCTTGTATTTAGTGAGGTGGTATTTTGTTTCTCGGGCTAGAACAAACAGGAAAACGTAATTATCTAAATTAAAAACTATTAAAAAGTTTTAAGTTTTGAAAGAAATGCATTTAATTGCGAAATATCATTTGATATTTCCGCTTTAGTATGTAAATTAGATAACTAGTGTTTGATGAGTGGCAGATTCCAGTCTTCCAATTATTGTTTTTGATTAATTGTTGCATGAAGAAAACCCTGCGATCTGCACATCATTCTCCCCTACGTTCTGGGTTTGTTTTGGTAAACTATGAGGGTCCTGAATATTTCAGTCTCCTTAACTATTAAACTACTAAAACAGAAGATAATAATGGACTCGAATGCTCGATGACATTTCTGTTCCAAATGAAATGCTTTCTGCAGATTAATATCACATAAGCCATATATTATGGTAACTGAATAAACTCTCCGGACTGATCTTTTAAGACGCTTTCTAATTATGTATGAAAGATGGTTGGGGTGTTTTTATTATTTCGAGCTTGAAAAGTTATAGAAATGGGTGAAGCCTGCAGACAATCTCCCTTCTTTGTCTATATGTTGGTGCTAAAGAAGGTAAGGTTCTGTAATATGCATAGTTCATGTAATCAAAACAATTTTTTTCGACAACTCAGTTCTAAAGAAAACTCATTTGTAATGCCTCACAATCAGTATACTTGAGCGGCCAAGATTCTAAAGACTCACTTCATCATTTCGGATAAAGGTGAATAATATTCCGATAGTGCGGTAGTATACATGCATAAATAAGTTCTGTTTTGAACTGTGCTGTAGACACTATGTTAAGGTCGCTGCATCTCAGAGAATTTTACTGTTTGTTACTGCTGGGAAAACAAGGAAACCAAAAGTCGACACAAATTCATTCCATCACGACCATGGTTTCTAGCGGATGATAGTTATGACTCTTATCAATAAATTTGAGGAACTGGAGACAACAGACTTCGGATAGCCATGTTGGTAACGCGTTTGACTTCGGTGAAAGTGGTTTCGGGTTCGATTACCGGTGGGGATTCACGTGCGAATTGACCTTAGCTGTCGAAGCACTTTTAAAAAAGTACTAATACTTACTGAGTTACTACTTCTAATTAGAGCAAAAATTTAGTTTGATTATTCCCAAGTAATACGGGAATTTATTTAAATCTCACTTCCTAAGATTCATCCGGCATATTAAATGTATATTATGTGTCCGGCATATTTAATATAGGTACTATGAGATTATTACCGATTTGAAAAAAATACAATTTGGTCATAATGACTTCGTCACATGAAAATCCATCTCATACTGTTTCCCTGGTACTTACAAAAGACTTCCAAACCATATCTCAGATTATTATTATGCGATCGATTTGAATTTGAATTTTTAAAAATATATGCAAAGAGGCGTCAAAACATATGATTCCTTCTCTTATTACAGGAAAAGAGGCTGTTATTTCAACGCTGGACTGTCACATAGCTGTGACAATGAAGATGTTCTTTCTGCTCTTGCTGAAGCACGACATCTGGGATCATTCAATTCTCCCGGTAGGCGTCGCCGAAGAAAGAGGCAGCCAACTATGGAAAGCTCAAACGATGAAGACAAAGATACGACAAGCACGGAACAGTACGCGACCAGAAAACGCAAGAACAATAAGGGAGACGAAAATAAGAACAAGAATTTGAGGTGCAGTCAATCAACTGCATGCTACCAAATTTAATACCTCCTAAGAAGTTGCCATAGTATATAAACGACACATAACGATGTTTTAAGAACTTAAGCTATCCGTTACGGGAAGATAATCACGAGTGAAAGGTTACAAACGTTTCACCAAGAGAGGGTGATATTTTAAGGGTTTCTTCATTGAACTTTTTATTTATACAGGATTTTTTCATTTTTTTTCAAATCCGTCCGAATCTTCAACAAAAAGTGAGAAATCTTAGAAGACAATCTTCAAGGTATTGAATACTAAAACGCCGGCTGAGGTCACCGAAAGAAGCTTGATTAATAACAATTGATGCTACGATGAAAGATCTTAGGATTTCTTCCGATTCTTCGGATAAGCGGAGGATGAATTTCTATGCATAGTTATAGAATACATACGTAGAATTCATATATTCTATGCATATATTCTATAATTTCAATACTCTTGAATTTTTTGCTGGTTTTTTTTTCTATTGCAGTACACACATTCAGTTATTTACTATTAAGAGCGTTGTAAACGTAGATGATTCATCCTTTTATTATGCATGTTTAATGTCCTTTGTTCCCTCTTTGACATGACTTGTAGGGTCAATCAGCTAAAGGCAGCCACTGAAGGAAAAAACGATGAGTTGCCTCCGAACGTACACAGCCCAAAAAGAAGCAAAAGATGCTTAAGTCTGCTGGGAGAAAGCTGCGCGAATGGGGATGTTTCTCAATCTGGAGGCGACGATGATTATTTAAGTGGTGATGACAATCCTGGGAAGAGGTCCTTCCATGTTCAAAAACACATTAGTACCTCGAAGAATTGCTTGAACCTCTTGGGTGAGAATTGCGCAAATGGGGATGTTTCTGGTTCTGGAAGCGACGACGATTATTTCGGTGGTGATGACAACCCTGGGAAGAGGTCCCTAAGAATGTTTCCCAATCCAAGGAAAAACTCTATAACCGGAGCTGGAGAAGATGACAATTATTTTGGAGGAGATGACAGCCCAGGGAAGAGATCTAACCATAAAGCTCAGCAATTTCTTGGTGCCTACCAGATGTTCCAAACACCAGACAAATATTTTGATCTGAAGCAATTAATACTTAAGAGAAAGCTGGTCTTGTACTGCAACAAATATCCAGGAAGCAGACTTTGCTCTCAGCTCAGAGCATGAATCTTACTGTGGGAAAGGTATAGTGCTAAGATATCAATTTCATAGAAGCTTCTATAGAGGTGGAGGTACGGCTACAGTATCTGGTGATGGAAAATGGCTTCATAGATGTAGCTACGGCAAAACTGGTGGTGGTCTTAGAATTTTTATAAATGGGTGCTTCTATACCTCACATAACCTTCTTGCTTTCAGCTTAGTATTAATATTTCTCAAGGAAGAGTGTGGTCTAAGATTAATGATTTTGTTTCCACTCAAAGCAAGAGATTATATCAGTCTCAGATTATGAATAATCCAATCCAATATTAATTGATTTTTAAAGATAAGTTAGACTACTGACATTGAAATTCTATGTAAATTTTTACCAGAAACATCAATGAGCCTATTACTTTTATTCAACAACTTCCAAAACTTCAAAAGATAATACCAGCTATCCTAAATAAATTTAGAAGTTTTTTAAATGATTTTAATTATATAAACGATGAGAAACGCATGGTTCACATGCTTGAATTTAGATGAAGAAATTGAAAGAGAAAAAGTCTGCCGCAGCCGGGAATCGAACCCGGGTCACGAACACAGAGTCCCATCATAGCCCAGGAAATCTGTCATGGTATCTTAGAGGACAAAGCACCCACCTGGAAAGTGGGGGAATGGCTGGCATTCGATTACTGGCTGCGGCAGACTTTTTCTCTTTCAATTTCTTCGTCGATTTAAATTATATTAACATGCAGTCATGTTCCTTAAGGAATGAATAATTCTATATCAATCTTCAATCAATCTAAGTCAACCCTACATATGGTTCTGTTACTAGTTATTTACAATTCAATAATACCATTTGCCTAATTTTCAATAGCCTACTTTTTGAAATGGTTGCATAGCTACAGCATATAAGATTTTTGATCCAGTAAATCCCTTATTTTATATATAATTTTTTCTTTTGCAGATTCCTGTCTTCTCAAGCAAGACTGCAGGAATGAACTCCATCGCATTTCATCCAAGACCCAACAATGCATATGTAATGAAGCATTTATTGTATTAGTATAAAAGAATGGTAGATGTTTCCTTAAATAAATTTTATTTCATTTGTCTTCTTGCAACCAGATTTTTTAAATAAATCTTTAAAATTTGTGATGTACTATTGTGGATTACAATACTTATATTTTCAGACATGTATGCATATTTATTTTACAAAACATACTTTGTAAAGTTGAAGTTCTTTCCATAAAAATATTAATGCTTATTTTTTTGGATAAACCAACTCTTTACACCTTTGCAAGATTTCAACATCAAATACCACAGTTAATATTTGAATAGAATATTTACACTTCTCAAACTAATGCTAAAAGCATTTTTAATATAATATTCAAATTTCAAACCTCTGTAGCCTCATCAGTAATNTACGGAAAGAATAACAAGTGTGAAAAATAGCGACACGACTGGGACTCGAACCCAGGTCTCCCACTTTCCGGGCAGGTATTCTAACCACTGAACTGGTTAGAATACCTGGCCACATCTCTCTCACACTGTTAAGGGAATGCTTTGTGAGCAAGACGGACAGTCACCACATTTAGTGGCACAATCTGCCGCCCGAAGTCCTCACAGAGGCAGCCAACTCACAAAGCAGGTATTATGAGGTTATTTCCCCCCAGGAAATCGCAAGGATTAAAGGAAAGGAAGGTAATTGCATAATATAAGCTAGGTTATACATTGTACAAAATGAATTTAATAATCAGCAACATTCCAAAAAAAATTAAGGGTATTTTAGTTGCTAAAATTCAGGCAAACAAATATACAGCAAATTCATTGCCTATTATATAAAAATACATTAGGTTCTAGTTTTTGCATTTCTTGGTATTTTCTTAAAGCTCATAGAATCACAGAAAAATAATACTATAAGATAAAAAATATAATTTTCACAAAGATGAGTGATTGATGAGGTTCAACTTCATTTAAGTCCTTAAAACTAGCTAAAGGTGCTAAGTACTACAAAAGAAAATGAGATAGTATTATGATTCAATAATATATCAACCACAAACAAATCCAGTGTTTTATAATTCATAGCAATGAAAAGAGAAAATAACAATAGTAAGGATGATAATACTCAAGACTTAATAATATTATTATGTTTCTTAATAATGACCAATCTTTAATTACTCAAAAATTTGATCTGAAAATGTATGGCCTACATGTACTGCAAATAACTCAACATAGTAAACTCACAAAAAGAGATGGTTTTTTCAAAGAAAGCTATGCAATCAAAGTGTTTGAATTAAACTTCAAATAATATTTTAAGTCAAAAAGCACTACATGTAATTTTATTCTTGATAACTGAATATGCAAGTGAAGCAAAATTCCAATCTCAAGAGATTATTATAAGAAAAATAATTATTCTGGATATACCTGTATAACATTCAGAAAATATCAATAATCAAATGGCAATTACAGGTACTGTTACTAAGTGATATTGATATAAAATGTCAACATTAAAATGTTTTGATTCAAATTAGGTATACAAATTTGTTGAATGATATATCTAGACATACGAGTATGCATATAGACAGAATGGAGAGATATTATTATTGCTAATTATTAATTTTAGCAATTTTCTGAGTTTGAGGACATCTTGCAATGGGACTACATAATTCTTCAAATTTATGAATAATGTCACAAGAAAATGTTTAAAAGAAATTGTTTTAAATGAAAATATGTTATATTCTTTAGCAGAAGAAACCACAGAGCAACATTCCTCATACAGCAAATGAAATAAAACAAAGCCTTTCATTCATGCTCGAGAGAGATATGGGCTGTTTCAGTTAAGTTTGAACTGCAATGAACCATAGCAAGGGGGTTAATGAGCACAGAAATCACTATCATGAAACACTATGTGATATTTCAGAAGGAATGAAACTTAGTAACTTCCACTGGAATTTCTTTTAAAACTCTTCACAGACATAAAAGTTCATTTAAATAAAGTCACATAGAAAATCACTTAAACACAGTGTTACTGAAAAGTTAACAAAAATTCCTAAGGGAGGAGAATAGACGAGTTGACTGATTGATTAATGTGATTTATGGGAGCATATGGCAGAATAATAAGCATTTTAATTTCTCTGTATTGAATGATTTTTCACTTAGGGCCTCTCACAAAATAAATTGATTTGGACCTATTAATAGCTAAATTCACCCATGAAAAACAAGGCCATAACATGTGGTATGTGAATTAAATAAAATTCATTGGATAACATTGGGTTAAACATGAAAAATTTCCAACAGATATCCCTAAATTATTTAATTATGTGTGGTGAATAATTTAAGATGAGCATATAGATACTCTGTCAAGCTGGGTATTAACTACAAAAGTTGATTAAATTTTCACATCAGTAAAATCTGAAGTAAATAATTAATAGTGATAAAATACATTCACAAATGCTGATTTTTATTTTATTTAAAAAAATTTTCCACCCCTAATAATTAAATACCAAAATCATAATTTCTTAATTAGCAAGTAAAAATTATTTTGTAAGATTTTGAAAAACCAGTGTTTTATGACTTCATTCCCCAGCTCACAAGAACTTGTACATTGGTCACTAAACATCAATAACAACTAATTGTGCATATTTGTATGCTGACACAGTAAATTGTCATCATGAATTAATTGTTCACATTACTTTCGAGTACCATTAACATTGCAATGCCAATAACTTAGCATGATATGATATGTATGAAATTTATTTTTTACCACTAAATATGAAAATGTATAATGAAAATTGTATTGCAATACAAATATTCATATATTAAGAGAATGGAGGCAAATAAGAAATACAGAAAAACATTTTACTTAAAGGATGTACATGTCAAGATCTTCATTGCAAATTCTTGCACAATATCATGAAAAGCAAGTCCATCACAAATTTCATTCTCTATGCTGGTGAGAGCCAAATTCTTTAGCCAGTCTTGGCTCATTGATGAATGTGAATGTTTCTTGAACAATTTGAATTTCGAGAATAATTGTTTTCCAGCAGAAAAAGTCACCAGAAGTCTCAATAATGCTTGCTAAGCTATTTGCAAATTAGGAAAGACTCTGATCAAATCTCTAGTAAAGATATATTCCATACCCTAAGGAGGATTTATTCTTGGTAACAGAAAATGTTTTATTGATTTCAATTCTTCAATGATTAAATCGACTACACAAATATCCCTTTCTCATCTACAGTTATCTGTAGTGTAGCGTGCAAGTTTTCCAGTCTCGCTCACTGACTTTATTACCTCCTCCGTGGAGGCGCTAGCATCCTACAAAACAGTTGAGAGGCTCAACAGAAAATACAGCTGCTACATCACCCCCCTTGCCAGAGGTGGAGTTAAACAGAACCAATAAGAAATCAAAAAATAATAACGAATACTTGAAATAGTACATCTAGTTGGCATAAATAATATTTAAAAAAAATAAATCATAAAAGATGATAAACAATAAAATAACCAAATACTCGTAATTTCAGGATGAAAAAGGTTACATAGACATCTCAGGCATTTTTTCCTATACCACCAAAATATAAGTTTTCACTTAATTATAAAAGGTGCTTATCAATAATGTAGTTATTCTGGGGTAGTAGTAGTATTGTTAAAAAAAACCTTCAGCAGCTTAGGTTATTTTGAGAGTAGGCAACTATGAAAAAAAAACCCTAGACCACTTTCACCAAAATTCAATACGCTGCCCACTTGGCTGTCCAGGAGCCCCATAATTTTGGGGTAAGAAGAAAAAATTGCATCCTCATGGGAGTTAGTAGAGTTGATGAAAAGGATAGATAGAATTTGGAGAAACAGGAATTGAAAATGGGATTCATAAAGGAGATAGAATTGTAGATTTCAAGTACTTGCAATTTTAACTTACGTACTACTAGATCATAACAAACGCTTTCAACGCTTTTCAAAAAAAAAAAAAATATATATATGTATATGTATAATTTCATGTTTTCAAGAAGGTAGAATTGGAGTTAATAAATGCAGGAAAAGCATTTAAAGTATAAGTAATATAAGTAAAACCACATTTAAAGTATAAGTAAAGTATGAAATCAAAACATTAACTACTAATCAAGACTTTTATATAAATACGAATTTATCATGGAACAAATAGAAGTTGAATTTAGACATTTTTT
>KZ308364.1:786095-829534 GCA_000376725.2 Ladona fulva | reverse complement strand
GGATTAAAGGAAAGGAAGGTGTCTTAGTAGATTAAAAACCTACGAAAGGAATAACAAGTGTGAAAAATAGCGACATGACTGGGACTCGAACCCAGGTCTCCCACTTTCCGGGCAGGTATTCTAACCACTGAACTGGTTAGAATACCTGGCCACATCTCTCTCACACTGTTAAGGGAATGCTTTGTGAGCAAGACGGACAGTCTCCACATTTAGTGGCACAATCTGCCGCCCGAAGTCCTCACAGAGGCAGCCAACTCACAAAGCAGGTATTATGAGGTTATTTCCCCCCAGGAAATCGCAAGGATTAAAGGAAAGGAAGGTAATTGCATAATATAAGCTAGGTTATACATTGTACAAAATGAATTTAATAATCAGCAACATTCCAAAAAAAATTAAGGGTATTTTAGTTGCTAAAATTCAGGCAAACAAATATACAGCAAATTCATTGCCTATTATATAAAAATACATTAGGTTCTAGTTTTTGCATTTCTTGGTATTTTCTTAAAGCTCATAGAATCACAGAAAAATAATACTATAAGATAAAAAATATAATTTTCACAAAGATGAGTGATTGATGAGGTTCAACTTCATTTAAGTCCTTAAAACTAGCTAAAGGTGCTAAGTACTACAAAAGAAAATGAGATAGTATTATGATTCAATAATATATCAACCACAAACAAATCCAGTGTTTTATAATTCATAGCAATGAAAAGAGAAAATAACAATAGTAAGGATGATAATACTCAAGACTTAATAATATTATTATGTTTCTTAATAATGACCAATCTTTAATTACTCAAAAATTTGATCTGAAAATGTATGGCCTACATGTACTGCAAATAACTCAACATAGTAAACTCACAAAAAGAGATGGTTATTATCAAAGAAAGAAGTTACAGGTGAAGAAGCATAGAACAAGGGGTCACAAGAATACATTACAAAGAAAACAATGACAATTCACACTTCAAACATTATGAATATAGACTGCTTTTGCTATCATAACATAAAGAAAAACTTGGTAGTGGTAATATTTTTGAAAGTGGTTTAACAACTTATTTGCACGTAGGCCCCCACTGAGAATCAAACCTGGAACCTCTTTCACCGAAGTCGAACAAGTTGCCAACTTGGCTATCCAGGAACCCGAAGAATTAAATGTTATCTTTTATTTAATCTCATCGCAATCTTGTTCTGTGCTGTGATAATGTGAAAGTTACCGAGTTTATTATTAAAACATCATTATTCAAAATCTATAAGTAAAGAGCCTGAGGAAAATGAAAGATGTTAAGGACTGCAAACAATAAATACATATTTTGAATTCATAATCAACCTTCTTGTAGGCGTCATACAATAATAATACTTATCAAAAACGTAAAATATTTGTCAAAAATATAATATATTATTAGAATATAAAATTAATACGAATAGCATCTGATAATGGAAGTGATTAAATAAAAACTTATTCCAGCACAATCGCATTTGCTTGATGTCAAAAATATGGAGCAAAACAGGAAAATAATCTGATAAGAACCAGTTTTCTTTCTAAATTTCTCATTGTTATAGGTCAATTTGAAACTAATAATAACCCTGCAGTTACCAAGATTATGTAGAAGCATAAATTCTTTCCGACAAATCACAAACATTACTCAGCATAAAGCCCTTTCTTACACTTTGTACCGGCGATATTGAAAGATCAACGATTAAGAGTTTGTGCCGCTCTTTATTATTTCTCACAAACGTTAGATTCTAAATGCACTATACATATTAAAGACAAAATTAATAATTTATCGCTACGACCAAAACATGGTATAAATGCCCCGAGAACACAGGTCCCTATCCAAACTTAGTTCAGTAACTAAATTCAGATTTGTTCTCTGAAGTTTAATTCCGTTACTGAACGAAATTTTGAGTTTCAGTAACTTATATCTGTAACTTAAACCTAAAATTGCAAAATGAAACGCCAAAGAAACTTCGCGGCATACAGAAATGAAGATTAGTTACAGGAATTTATAACACTTTCACACCTAAGAGACCGCCATTGCCCGACTTTTCGCAACGTTAATATGAAAGGAGTAAAGTTTACAGATGGTATGAGCGTCGGTCGGCGTCTTCTTCAGCAGCCATTGTTATTAATTTGTACGGAAAGTATTTCATAGTTTGTTATGGAGTCGGATGAGAAAGCTGTAGTCCTTGATGAGGTTTGTTATTTAAAAATAAATCTGCATCATCCTCCAATATAGAATATGATGATCATATACCTGGATTGTCATTTTCATCGATGTAATCAGTTAGATTCCCTCAAGCACTGTGGTATGAAATTAGTCACGAAGTACAGGAAAATATTATTATAATAATTTACTACTTAAATTATTTTAGGTCGAGCATCTCCTTAGAAAATTAAATGCCCTTCCTGATGATCTTAAACAAGTAGCCTTCAATAAAATTCAAGCTCAATTAAAGCCAGTTACACCAAAAATTGTTTCTCATACAGGTAAGTCAAATTTCTCATAAGGATTTTGTCGTAGTTTTTCATAGCTTTACGCCAAAGTTTTCATATTTTTGAATATTGTATGAACGAGATAGCAACAAAAAATTGAGCTTTCTAAGTGTCAGCAGTGGAATTTGTTTGCTGTGTATGACAAGAGCAAACAGTATATTCCAGTTCTCATTACTTTATAGGAGAAAGCAGTAAAAAAGAAAACTACCTCAATGAAGATGGCAATCTAAGCTCTCCATTTATCATCAAAGAAGGTAAGACGGAGTATCGATTCACATTTGATAAAGAGAATGATGTATGAATTTCCCTTTATTTGTCTTGTTTGTAATTTGTTATTAAATACATAGACGAACGTTTTCCCGCAATTTCAGTAATTGTAATTGCCAATAAATTGCAGGAAAATAAGATGTGATTTGTTTTAATGCCTATCACTTTTCAGTCAGCAGCTCCAACGAATTAACGGATCCAGTTGATTCAAAAGAGAAAAAGTTACAGCAGAAAAGCAATGTGGAGAGTCCTCCTAAAGAATCAAATGTTGTTATCAGTAGCATTCTTCCTAGAAACAAAAGTAATGTGCCTAAAGGTAGAATCATAGCTATAAAAGAGCCAATTATAACTAGGAGAAAATCAAGAGAATATGGATTGGCCGCAAGATTGGTGGAAGTTACCTACGGAGATGAAGGTTCTCAGTCCATGAGTAATGAAGACAATACAAGTGGGGTAGGAGGGTTTGTTTTGAAAATAGAAAATTCAGAAAGTGGAGATGATGATCAGAATTTTGTTGAAGATAGCAAAATGAATGATGCATCATCTGTAAATAAAGCTGAAAGTTCTAGTAAAAATAATGACAAGGAGAATACATCTAATGGTAAGTTCTTACTTATTTTATTAACCTTTGTAGTATAACAAAATGGATGAATTTCAATTTTCTATTGTTGTGAATGGTAAATTATCTGGTTAGTCACTCAAAGGCAACAAATAATCATGGACATCAAGTGTGGACAGAGATGAAAATCTCTTGGTGATTTATTGAAAACCTTTAAACTTTTTTTTTGATACTGATTAAGCTACAGTTATATTTATTATTTCATAAAAAATATTATAATATAAAATCTGTTTCGTCTTTCCTTTTCATTATTATTTTACAGTTGTTATCAATCATCAAAATCGTGAATTTTTATTTGAATTGTGCTTAGATCTCATCATTCAACTTCTATTTCTCTTGAACTAGTCAAAATTTTATTGATATCTTGATGCATGTTCTTAAAATTCTTCTATAACTGGCAATAATGCAAGTGAAATCTTCAAAATGTTCTGTTATTTTCTGGTCTTTATTTAAAATTTCTAGATAATATGTGGAACTTGTTCAGGTTGAAAGTAGTGTTGTAATTGGATTTAATGTCCAGAGTTCATTTTTAACCATACACAGGAAAAATCATGGACATTTGAATTTTTTAATTGGATGGAAAGTAAATATTTGCAATTGGTGTGTCATCATTGACATTGGAAAGGTGTGTTAAATATAATTTTATCCTTTAAATTTAGCTTACTCAATTAAGGCATTTTTTCCCAGATGAATCTAGCCCTGGGTCATCCAAAAGACGTGGGAGGCCATCAAAACAAGGTCGCAATGGAAAATTGTATTGTAAGGTAAATTAATATTTTTAGAATAAAATTGATCTTCACTCCTTTTCCATTAATCTCCTAATAAATCAAACTTATATCGACATCTCGATATAATTCAATTTTGCTGCTTATGGAAATTCTCAATGCTGATGACCAATGGCACATCATGAGTGATGTCATGATCTGGTGGCAGCTGCTAGAACTATGATGTAATATGTTGTCTTTGGATTGGCAGCTTCATAAGTTCTGTACTGCATTGATTGAATATTGGTGAACTTTCTAACATGAGAGTTTCTATCTAACCTATAAACTCCATAGGCCTCAGCCTGATCCAGGGAGATTCCAAAGGGGTTAATTATGGTGCCCAAGGGTTGTCCATCAACAAGACACCAATCTTCAATGTTAGCAATTTAAGACCCAATATATGCAATAGGCCTCACCCATTTCTATTTAATTTTTCTAGTTAATTTGCTGAAGTTTTCTTCATGAAAATGAAATTTTTAAATAAATTTTAGAATTATGAAAATTTAATAAATTATATTTAGTGTATGTTTAGTGACAAAGCCACCTATCCAAAGATTAAAGATAACTTATAGTTCCAGTGGCTGCCACCTGGTCTGCTTAGCACTTGTAGAATGCCTTAGTTATCAGTACCAAACCCTCTAATCACTGTACAACGTTATTTGATCTTGTCCAGAATTCTGTGATTTGTTAAATTGGCTCTCCCGATTAATTATTATATGGCAAGAGGGTTCTTTTTTTTTAATTTTTCATTGTGTGAAGAAATAGAATTGGGTAGAGATATAATTGATTAGTAAGCTGTAGCCTCATCTGCTAATGACATTATTAACCTAGAAAAATATAATACCACATTTACCACGTTCTGTAAGCCAGAGGTCTCCAACCGGTGGTTTGGGAAACTATAAATATAATGTATATTTTTAACTTTTACGTAACTTATGGCTCAAAGGAATGAAAATTAAGAGCTTTAGTACTCAGTGGGGTCCAATTGGCTGAAGAACTCTGCTCTAAGGCTATCAAGATTCCAGACCAATATACATAACTCTGGAAAATTGATTATTCTTGTTATGTATTTTATTTTTATGGCTTGTATTTTCCAGGAGTGCAACTTTGAAACCACTCGTCCATCTCAGCTGGAAATTCATAAAAGAAAGCACTCTGGATTCAAGCCCTATGCATGCCCAGAATGTGGGAAAGCTTTTCCACACTCATCAGGATTGAGTAAGTGTCATACCAATGCAATACTTAGGGGAAATTTGAATCAAAGGAACTGTTAACATTACAACGCAATAAGGCTGCATTTTCATAATCAAGGGATTAGTTTTCTCTAATTTCCTCTGCTGTAAATCACACCCTTTTTTTCTCATTTGAGCTATTTGGTAACTTCTAGGGAAACAGTGTGAAAAGGAAAGCTTCCATTGCAGAAAATAGCTGTTAACGCTCAATGTAATGTCCCTTACCTCATCTATTCCAGTAATTATGATACCTAATTCTCTCTTGTATTTATCTCATCTTGTTTTATTTTTGCTTGAAATAATTTGCACTTCTTACTTTTGAACCCATAATTATTTAGCCATTGAACTGATTGTGAGTGACAATATTTCTTACTTTATCTTATTTATAAGATAAAGTAAGATTTACTTATACTTGTATCTTATGTGTAAGTCAACCCTAGACTCTGTAATTGGCAAATAATGCAAATGTAATTCTGGAGAATTAAAATTGTTTATTACTTATGAACCTTATATATTAAATGTAAACTGTCATTTAATAAGGGCTAAAGGAGTTATTTAATTTTATAACAAAATATATAATAAATAAAATAATAAATATTTAACTTTTGATTTATTAACTTAAATCCTTGTGTTTAAGTCAAGGTATATGCAAAATTGATAATATCTCTACAAGCTTTAAATGCTAAAAAGGAGACCAATTCAATTCTTGACTCAAAGATGTGTATTTCATTTCAATGAGCTGTAGAACAACAAATCGCATTTTCTGCCTAGCATTGATTTAGATATTAATTATGTTTAGGTCGACTTTAAGTTTTCTTTATTGTAATTTTGCCCATAAAGGTCGACCTAGACATGATGATATATACATGGTGGAGTGTAAGTGATGATTCTTTTCTTGACTTATTAAAAGCCTTCAATTCCACTGTTTCAGATGTTCACATCAAGAGGCACAAAGGTCAGCGGGACTACCCTTGTGACTTATGTGATTACAGGGCATACACAAAAATAGATAAAACGCGTCATATGACAGTCCACACCGGGGAACGAAATCACATTTGTGAATACTGTGGCAAAGCATTTGCCAAAGATTCAACTCTCAGGGAGCATGTTAAGAGTATCCATGAGCGGAAGGAGAAATTTGCGTGTAGTGAAGTTAGTATATGAAGAAATTCATTTTTTTGCCCTATCAAACATCTTAATTCCTCCCTATCTTGTTTTTCTACCAATTGCCCTCAAATTCTCTATTCTTTAATTTTATACCACTCTTTATGCATTTTAAGTTCTTAATCAACTTCCTTTATACTGCTTGAATTATATATGCAGCCTCATTATTTATGTATTGTTTTACCAGTTTTCTTCCTGCCTTTCTGAGTCTCTTATTATGTGAATACTCTCCCATCCTCCCATCTCCCTCCCATCTGGAAAGTTCATCTATTCTGTTCCTGTGGACTTGCAAAGCAGTTTTAAGCTTGTTTTGTTTAATCTTTTTCTGTATTGTTTTAAAGTCAGGGAAATGCAAAGATTTCTATGTATTGGTTCACATTTGCGAGTAAAATTGCTGCCAAAATTTCTTTATCGACATATTACGTAAATAGTGCTCTTATATGTCATATTTTTTAGATGAGGTATGTTCTGAAATTGGAACTCGTTATGAATGAAATGTATGTATTGTAGAACCTCTTTACTCCTGCAGTCTGTGGAACTTAATGCATTTGTGGCTGTGTGCACCTCCAGTGGTATATGTTCCTAAGTTTGAGGTGCAGTTTTCATGTGCATACACTCCTCAACAGGAATTTATTCTTCGTATATATGCCCACAGAGGAGGAAATAATTAGTTTGTGGTTTGAAAAATGAGTAAAAAGTTGAAATTAAAAAAAAATTATGCTTTCTAAACTTACAATGGATGGCAAAAATTGTTTCCATCATGAATGTTTTAAAATCCTTTTAGCATATCTTTGCTACTGAAGATAATGTACACTCAAGATAGCTTATTTGGAGGAACTGTATGAGATCCTCCAAATTTTGAGAAAACACTCAAGTTTTGATAAGCTACCCCAGTGCACATGAAATTTCAGCCTGAAAGATATTGGGTATGGTCCTCATTAATTTCAAACTTAACAGATACTGTACCAAATTATTGGAAGGAATTATCAGAATTAATTTTGGTTAACTATTCAACAGGTTGATAGTAATGCAAGTGGCAAAAACATTATCCCTTCGTTTGGATAATAATTCTTGTATCTTTCAGCAGAAATTTGTATTTGAAAAACAATCTCACAGGTAACAAGTAACTATATGAGTATTTCAGCATGAACATCTGAAGTAATAATACTCAATTATATATTCAGTTGTATTCAGGAACATTTACTCTTATAAGGAACGCTGATATGATAGACAAATATCTCCTTAAAAAGCTTGACACAGGGAAGAGTTTAAATGATACAGCAAAATAAAGTGAAAAATCAAAAGAGGATATTGGACATTGCAGTGTAAAGATAAGCATTCACTCACTCAATGTTAAAAAAATTAATCTTTATCGGAGAAAACCTTAAAACTAATAATGTTTATTCAAAATTTGTTGACAATTGTGTTGCAGGAATACAGAAAGCCAGACTAAAGAGATTACAGCATTCTATTTTGGGTCTCATAAGTATAATTAATAATAAGGTCTTTATTAAAGGCGAGATTGAGACTGAAAAGTCTCTTCTTCCATCTAACCTTGAGTCAATGATTTTATGTACATGAAGACTTGTGTGTAGGTGAAAAGAAATAGAGAGGAAAACTTTTCATATTCAACTTTTCAATTCATAACTTACAGAGGCCAATTTTTCCTATTTCCCATGTTTTGGCATTTACAGTAGTAGATACTTCCTAGACCTAATTGCAACATTTTATCCTCATTTTCTTTTCATGTTGCTAGTGTGACTTCCTCACCTATCGAGCCAACAACTTACGGGTGCACATACGCATGGTGCACAGAGGAGAGTTTGACAACCACGTTTGCCCTGTGTGTGGTGCTCAGGTGAAGCAGAGAGGTGCCTTCTTGGAACATATGCGTGCTCACACTGGAGAAAGACCATTCCAATGCAAGCTTTGTCCGTCATCCTTTGCTTGTCCAGCTCGTCTCACTGTCCATATAAACAGTGTTCATGCTCCTCGTAATTTCCCTTGTGATCAGTGCTCAAAGGTAAGAGCATCGTTTTTGTTAGTGTCTATAATTTTGACTAATTTATATCCACTTTAGTTGACCAACTGGTTTGGATTTGATGGAAATTTGGGTGTTTAAATATGTTGATGACTTTAGTATGCCTCTTATATCATCGTTTTCCAAACAATTAATGTTTCATTTACTATGACCTTTATTATTTAAGACATTTCATCTATTGATGAGATTTTGTTACAAAAATATGAAGTTTCCATTCTCTCGGTAGTGTTCTCATTCTTGAATTATTTTGGAAGATTAAAATATATGAGTATATGGCTTAGTGTAAGATTAGAGTTAGTGTATGAGTTTGTGAGGAACAAAGATTAGGAAGATTTTCCATAGGTACTCATTTTATATCTCATTGATTGATACTGAACAAAAATTGTTACCAGAAAAACCTATATATGTGATGTTTCTAATCTTAAATGGATGCATTGAATTGATAGGGAGTTTCTATAAGGACTTCTTCATCATTTATCATCTATTGTTCAAACTCACCTTACCATCACGCATTGTTATTTCTTTTGATCTTTTATTGCTTTTTTTCATTCTACAGGTGTTTCAAACAAAGCACCATCTCTTGCGGCACCAAATAATCCATACAAATGAGCGACCATTCTCCTGCCCATTTTGTAGCTATGCATGCAACACTCAGGGTAACATGAGCAAACATGTGAGGGCTGTTCACCACAAGCCAGACTTTTCATTCAGGAAACACAAGGTAACACTCATGAATTCTCAGAAAAGTAGCCCAAAAGCAGCAACTCCACGTGTAGTGCCAAAGAGTGAACCTGAAGAGAACTCTATTGAAATTGAAAGCAACGGTGAGGAGTGGGTTCGGAAAGGCCAGCGTGTCACAGAAGAGTATCTAAAGTCTTTATCAACCAAATTAGGAAGGAAGATAACCCTGGAAGAGCTTCAGGTGAGGTTTTAGGTTTCATTTTTTTCTCTATTATAAAAATGTATTACGTAGATACTGAAGTGAAACTTACCCTACTTCAGTACTCTACCACAGCACTGTGATGTTGATTAAGTACTCAAGATTCTTTTACACGATCAATTATGTGATCTTTTCCTGTTGTTCATGAAGTGAATGTGATTGATATGCTTCCTTAATTCACATGCAAAAATAAATTTCATAACTTTCTCTCAGTCAAAATTTTTATGCATATGGTCCTTGATAAATATCTTGAGTGATTGAAATTGATTGATTGATCTATAAATATGAGTATTTCTCCTTTGATTATTGGAATAGTAAAATTATTTCTATAGTTTATTAATTTTAGTACTGTAATTGCTTAAAAATTCCCTCTCTCTTTTCAAACATTATGAATATTCTTTCTCCAGGCTAAGGAAGAAGAGAAGAAAAAACGAATGATCATCGAGCAGTACAATGCAAGGTTGAAACGCATCAATCGCATCTCAACTCCGGAGCACTCCTATCATAGCAAGGTACTCTATATATCTAAAATTTGTGCATAAAAATATTCATGTAGCATTCACTGATATAAATAAATTTATAATTCTAAAAATAATTTCAGTTTTATGGGGAAAATACCTATTTGAGCCAACCTCTGATCTCATGAAATGTAGTCATTGGGTATTCCTGATCCAATAAATTGAATATTACTCTCTGCTGTATTGACAGACATTTAAAAAAATATTTTTATCAATTATTGCCTTAGTTTTAATTTAGTTTCAACATCTAAGAAGAAATTCATACTTTACAGAACAATCCTGAAAAGTTAGATGATGCAAAGAAAAAAGGGAAAGGCTTTAAAGTGCGAGCAATCATAGATGGCGAGGAAGATGAAATGTATGTGGATGAACCCAGTGAAGACGGCATCATCACAAATGCTGCTGAAAACCAAACTGCAACTATTGTAGTAGGAACTGTCAACGATCAGTCCATTGCACAAGAATCAGGATCGGTAATTATTTTCAAATATCATGACAAGACATTTGAAGCTTCTGCATTGCCCAAAATAAAATCATTTGATAAATGACAGAATAATTTGTCATCAATCATCTCTCTGAACTATTATTTCTGCTTTTAGTAGTTCCTATTTACGTCTCTTATTGAGAAATACATAAATATTATTGTGAGTAGATTTTGCAGTACAATAAAGATCTTTTATCTAAGCCTTGGTACATCAAGATGATGCTCTTGATCTTTTTAATGGGAATAATGAGTTCCTCTATGTAATAATATTATGCATTATCTGTAATTAAATGTAAGAGACCTCGATCTTATCAATCAATGATAAAATTAGAGGAGAAGTTGATGTACTCAAGAGCTACATATAAATATTATACTGATAATACTCAGTTGCTGGTATTAATGAAGTTTTAAAGATAGCATACATGCCAAAATAGAATATAGATTGATTTTTCCACAAAAACTGTTAAAAATATTGAAATTCTGCTGAGCTTATTTACCAATCACTCTGAAGATAACAGTTCTAAATTTTTATTGCTCTTTTGTCATTATCAGTAAATTTTTGTTATACTAAACATCAATGTTTACCCTTAAATGGGCTTTTATTTTATTGCATTCATGTCTGCTGAAACTTTAAGCCAGTAAGTTCACTGGTTGGTGACACTGGACATCACTGTGTAATATGAAGCATTCACTCATAAAATATTTTTAAAAATCAAATTCAAAGAGAAGGAAATTGTTGATTGAAGATAATTTCACTGGAAGTAGATAGCAGATGCCTTTTTCTTTAAAAATAAAACTATATTCAAAAGGGTCTTTGGAATTCCAGTGCATGTATTGAATAATTTTTAATGATAGTGATTGTTATCCCAGATCCTGAGCAACAGCTGAAAATGATAAGCTGGTTATGAAAGCTTTCTTTTTTGCTTTTCCAGGTTATACATATAAACCCTGAACTCAATGGAGCAATGATTCATCAAGTATCAAACTCATCTTCTTCCTACCAGACAGTGTACCTGCCTTCTGGTATGGTAATGGGGGATGGTGGCCAGTTATACAGAATAGTTGCTTCTAATGGAGAAGAAATACATTTGAATCCGGAGCAAACAGATGAAAGTTGTTCAAGAAGTGAAGTTGTCATTGATGCTCCAGAAGAAGAATCATCGGAGCCAACTGTTGTTGTCATAATCAACACTGATGAAAATGCAGTGGCTTAGCATTTTTGCTAGTTTTTTGTATACGAGTGCAAGAAGATTGAGTAATAACATTCATTTGCAGTGCATTTGTATTCTATGAGGGGAAAGACACTGTAATAATAGCTAATTTATGTTTTAAGTTGCTATTTGCTTCTCATAAAGGGTATATTAATATTTTGCCTTTATTTTGCACCCTTGTGAGTCAAAAAACTTGTAGAAGACACATAATCATGTCATTCTTAAACAATTTTTTGTAATTTTTCAAAAATTATTTTTATATTTTATATCTTTTCATTAGCTGATTTCTAACTACTTGAGCGTTGATTTTGTGAGCATTCTTTATACATATCATTACCTGTAAATAGATTTTGAATTTTTCTTAACCTCTGGTTAATTTTGAGATTTTTGAGTTTAAATATAGGAAAATTCCTGTAGCTACTGTGTTGGAATATTTTGATGTTCAATAAAGTAACATCACCTGTTTTCCACACTCCTATTTTACGTCAGGACAGAAGTTTAGATTGTTGATTGGAGTAGTGAGTTTGATAGCCTTCAAGTTACGTTGAGAAACTACTCAAATAATTGATGGCAGAGATAGTACATATTGATCAAATGAATTTTCTTCTCTATCACCATACCATATGACTGATGTTACTAATGCAATGAAATAGGCTTGGATTTCTTGAGTTGAAATGTTCTCTGAAATAAAAGCTATTTAATTCTTTTTCAGTCATGTTTTAATGGAAAAATACAGAAGTAAATATTTTGATTGTTATTACAAAATCTAAATCTGTATTGTTTCTATATTTTCACTTATCATTGAATTGTTCGCACCAAACTGCTTAATAATTTAAACCAAGGGCACCAAACTCATTGCTGCAGTGAGGCAATTACTACTATGTTAAATTCACGCAGACCTCACTATGTGTAGTTACAATACAGCTGATTGTTATTATCAATTTTCTCAGTGTTTTTGATATTTATTAAAAAAATATCAATCACATAGAAAAATTTTTGTGAGATCAATTTATTTTGTTCAACCATTGACAGACTATGATTAAGATAAAGAAAAATACTAGTAAATAGACCTCACAGCCAGGTTAGGTAGCAAGTTCATCTTTACTAAAAGCAGTCCTGGGCTCAATTCCCACTGGGAGCCTATACATGCAAATTGGCCTTTGCTGTCAAAGCACTTTTAGCATTACTACTACTAGTAAATTAACCAAAAAAAGTATACAGAGGTAATAACATTTAATTTAGAATATAATTTGCTTCTGGCATTTGCAATTGATAGACAAAAACAAAGTTTATGATGTACACAAATTAATTTTAAATGTTACAGGATTTTTATACTTTATTACCAAACATTGTCATGTTGGAGAATGCATAAGGAATTTCACAAAAGAGAGACTTCTGTGCAATAAGGCTAAGAATTATAACAAAATTGATTAAAGCAACCACCATAAATAAGATTCACGTCTTTATGAAGTTAGACTTTCTTACTTATATTTATCTTTTGGATTTTTCCAGGTAAATGCTTACACATAAAAAGTTACTATTTTCCAAATTTTGATTGTTGCTGTTGCTTCTTCTGTTATTTCTGTCGCCCATGGCAGTTTGTGTGATTCTAATAAAAGTTTTTCTTTATTATTTTCAGGTGAGTAACTTCGGAGTAATTGGGATCAGCATTTTTGGAATGTAAGCTTCGGAGGAAGTTGCTGGAGACTTATCAGCTCTTGCTAAAGTATAATCAAGGGTAATTACACTCTATGGAGTCTCGTCAGTCTTTATAAATCTTTGGTGCATGGAATTTCTCCTGCTATAGTCCTTGATTTACTTTATGTAGAATGCTATAAGGGGAAATCGTACTAGCATTATCTGGTTTGTGTTCCCTGAAAAGTAAGTACTTTAATGGAAGATCGATGGAGGTTTATGTAACATTCTAATTTCTTTCTTTTTTCTTATTAAAAGTGCATTGAATCAAATATCATTCATCGCACCGAAGTTTGTATGTACTAATGCATTTCTACGTTCTATTTAGTCTGCAATTCTTTAGAAGTTTTTCTGTTTATGATAATGCTATTACAGTTTAATTTATCGCACCGAAGTTTGTATGTAGTAATGCATTTCTACGTTATATTTAGTCTGCAATTCTTCAGAAGTTTTTCTGTTTATGTTAATGCTATTACAGTTTAATTTTTACCAAAAAAGGAACAATATCTTGTCAGTATTTTATCAAAATTTAAGGAATTATTCAAGGATACAGATTGCTTTATAAACCCTCAAGTAGTGTATTATTGAGAATGTTTTTTTCTTCGGATGATTATTTGAATCACAATTTTATATCTTTATTTAATTACTGATTTACGTGAGGCTACTTCAAGTTGGTAAAATCGCATTTAATACTTGGGTAGCTTCATTTTATATATATTGCCTCGTGCAATACAACGCTAACCTTATGAGTGCCATGAGCCTTTCATTTAATGCAAGTAGAAGCTAAAAAAGGCCAAGAACGACTAGAGCACATCCATCGAAGCATCGTGGATTTGCCTACGCTGATTCATTGCGTTAGGAAAATCGATCTCATAGGAAGAGAAACGACAGNCACTAGTTAAATGCTAAATATATTGAAAGATTAAAACAAGAAAAGAAGATAACAGAAAATAAAAAACATTCTTCGCATTCTAAAAAATATCCCAAAAGAATCATCCACAAATAAAATCATGATGATATATGATACATACATAAATGAATTAGCAAACTAAGTTTTCTTTCCTTCAAGCAGAGAAATCTTATTTTGTCACTTTTTCATTGATTAATATCACAGGCTTTATCTGAATTTTGTGACTAGATGAAGGCTGAATTCATTCTTTCAAGTGATAAGGATAATGGTGGCCTAGAGTCAAAAACCAACAATACACAAATACTTATCGCTCTTTACCCTTTTGCAGTTATGATCAGATACATCCAAACAGATATTCAAATCTACCGACTGCAAAAGAATAATTAGAAATACAATAACATGGACTAAGAGTCAAAATTTTTTAATTATATTTTAATTACACCATACTATCTTTAAAAAAGTAAACAAAATGTTCACATTTATTGATTTTTCTGCAGATTTTTTAATTAATTAATTTTGGGAGGTATTCTAGAAATAAATTAGCACAGTAAAAGGGTTAAATAACAATGCTCCATTACGGAAATAATACCTCATTTACAAGTAACCTCATTGAATTAATATCATTTATTCATCATCCTAAATTACATTACTAAGGGTATGATATGTATAAGAACAAATTTGTTTTATAACAAAAGATAAACAACCTGATAGTTTTTCCCTGAAAATTCATAACCCACCAAACATATTTTTCTTACTCCTTTCAAAAGGTAATAATATTTTTTAATGAATGCACATTATCCTTCAAATCATTAGAGCACCTTCAATCTTATACTTGTACATGACTAGAAATTTAATACATTAGCTACAAATAACATTATTCAGCCAAATTAATTATCCTTCCATCATACAAAGGTTATCATAAAATGGCGAGACTTTCACTAAAATCAGTTCTTCATAGGGCATATAAATTATGTATATTTAAAAAATGACCATCTGATTTAGCATTACAATACAAATTTGATATACTCAAAAAAGAGCTTTGACTTTTAAAATAAAGGCTCTGATGAATTCAGTAAAAAATAAACTGTTCAGATTTTAAGAATAAAAATAACTACCCTTTTTATAAAACAGAGTATTTAAAACAAATGAGTATTTTTGAAACATCAGGATAATCATTGAAGTGCTCAAGCTGTGGCCAGTTGTGTATAAAACTACAAGTATCCCATCTCTGTGGGCAATCAAAGACATGTAAATCATTAAAGAAAAAAAGACTCCGTTTTCCTTCTTTGGGATGGAAATACAAACTGTATCCATTAATGCACTGCGTCTGATGTTTTAAATGCCATCTTGTTTGGTCAAACAGCTACCCAAGTTATTTTGTAATGCAGCCATTAAACCTCTGAAATATCAAATAAATTTCTAGGATAAAATTATATTTAACCTCAAAAATAAGATAAAGCCCATAGTATGAGAGGATGAGCATATTAGAAAAAGTTCAACCTGACACTCCTCTGAGTTATTTAAACCTTTAATATTGTAATTACTTGGAGAAAGACTCCCAGTTGAAGCCATTTAATTTTAAAATACAATTAATTGAAATTTTCTTCAATTTCACTATTCTACTGTAATTGAATGCATAAAATTACTGTAATCTCCCTTTAGCCCTTTAAATGATCCTAAAATAAATGTTTGGGCAGTTTTCTTTATTATGCTTTGTTCTTACATTTATAAGAATATGAGGTAGAAACAATGTTTTTTTCATTGTTTAAGACAACAAAGACCAACCACTACCATAAAACAACTTATCGAAAACAAAGCTCTAAATTACATTTAATCTTCTCTATCAACATTTAGAGGAATTACATATTATTCATGATGAAAAGAATGGTTATAATATGCACTATTCTACAGAATGTATTCTGTTAGAGATCACTGGTTTCAAACTTTCAGTTCATCTGTGGCTGAACAATAAATGAAAGTGAAAAACCAATGGTTGCTAACCAAGTATATTCTGTGGAATAGTACAACTTATTAGCCTTTCTTTTCTAATTCGATATCGACATTTGATGATAAATAATTTATAGGTTAACCAAACTGCAAGGTTATAGGAGCTCTATTGTATACATCCAAATTACAAAGTTAAAAGTTTATTCATGGAAATATATTCAAATTACTAGGAATCACTTTATTAAATTTTAATTTGATGGAGGCCCAAAATTTTAAGTCATCAGATCATAACACTGTAATAAAATGATCATTAATTAATGCCATGCAAGTTGAGAACAAATGGTAGCACTAAAATCTTAAGAAAATACTTTGCCGTATCATAGCTATGTCGAGTTGGCCAGGCTCAGTACGTTCAAACATTCCCACCTAGTTTCTCCTGCCTAGTCAGACAGAGAGAGAGAAAAGCAGGTTGGCAAACATTACTTACTCCTGTTTAAAACTCGTGTTTCAAAGTCGCGTTTATAAATCGCTCCTAACTATCCACTTCAACTACCTGCCTCAACTATCTGCTTCAACTATCCGCTGAAGCAGAGATGGTTCATTTATATAGGGGAGTGCGGATGGATACACTGGTGCACCAAGTGTGATGGGAGATTATTTGATTGGAACAAGGCCCACAGGTACCTTTCTGCAGATTGCGGTGCAATACATATTTGTTGATACCTTTTTAGTGAGAGATGTGAGATTTACCGAGAGATTGTTAGTTAAATATTGCTAAAATTAACTTGCCTTGAAGAGGTAGATGGTGGAAAAGAATGCCGTTGTCTGGATTGAGATTCCTCTTGATCCAGATCTCGTGTTGAGGCTTCTATCATACTTGTCAAATGTTCTAACTGACGATCAAGCGGAGAGAATGCTCCCCTTTCTTTCTCTGACACATCTTTTCTCTCTCCAATGCGGTTGAAACGCCCATCCACTTCTCCAGTTACCTAATGCAAAAGAAAAATAAGAGAGAGATTCAAACGAGGCTTCAAAAGAGAGGTTAATGACCTTCCTGATCATATTAACAGTGTTCAGGGCAGCACTCCCATTATCTATGCTGATGACACCAATGTTGTTGTTTCTTCCTGCAGTCCTGAACAACTGGTTGAAAGATGCAATCTTGTGACAGAAAAAATTCACTCTTGGTCCTTAAATAATTTTCTTGTCATGAACCCAGGCAAATCACAAGTTATTAATTTCACGCATAAAAATAAAATACCTCACATACTAAATATTCCCATGGATGGTCACACACTACCTCAGGTAGATGATTGTCAATTGCTAGGTGTTCGTATTCACTTCAATCTCTATTGGGATCTGCACATTGAGATGTTGTTGAAAAAACTGAATCCNTGCTTATCATAATGAAATTCATTCTAAATCAGATAAACCATCTTTACAGACCTTCATAATTCAAATAAAAATATTTTAAATCATTAAAACTACGAAATAACACAAATTTTGTCTCTAAATAATAAACCAAAATAGCAATTAAGATATAACCCCTTTTAGCTAATTCTTTCATGAATTTTTCTGATATGCTTTTGAAAAGATTTTAATGAACAGTATACAAGCTAAAATCATAAAATAAATGGTTGTTTTTATCGTTAATAACAACATATTCCAGTAAATTATTCTTGGAAATGGAAACAATCCTTTATCCATAGACTTATTCTACAATAACTTAGCCTTCTTAAGTTATATTCCTGTCAAAGATTATAAAGTAGTTCAACAATTCTTGTTGATAATGATTTTGAGCTTTTAACGGTTTACATAGATTTAAATTTGAATTATATCTATAATCTTTCCTATGATTTTACAGAAAACAGTTGAAACTGAAGGAAAATTTCATCAGAACTACAAACATGATTCACACCTTCATACTGTACTTGTTTTTTGTAACCACCATTATCTTTAAAGGAGTTGGTAATTACTTGATTTTTATCAAATTAAAAAACAGGTAATTGACATACTGTTATCTTCCCACTGTTTTAATAAGATGCGGTTGAAACGCCCATCCACTTCTCCAGTTACCTAATGCAAAAGAAAAATAAGAGAGAGATTCAAACATACCAAAAATGAAAAAAAACCTCTTATGGTTTTCTCAATAGAAATATTACAATGATCTGGCAATAAAACAGCTATAAAAACTAAATAAAGGCCCCATGCTGCTAAAGCTTATTGCACTTATGTAAAAAAGTTCTCCTTAGCTGAATTCTTTTAAAAGAATGTATTCTTTCCATACTTGAGTTCTTGGGATAAAGCTTCACTAGTATCACTGTCATTGTTATCAAATAATAGCAATGAAAAAATCCAATAAAATCTATACTATGAGAAGTAAAGCAAAACTAGTCATTTTTAAGAAGAAGAAGAAAACATGAAGAGTTTCCGCACTGTTTTCAAATACTCGCTTCTTGGATATAAATTCATTTTAACAAATTTTGTCCAAAAGAACAGCCCTGAATAATATTCCAACATAAACAGGAAAAATTTCACAAACTGTACCTCAGGTAGAAAATAAACAAAGCAATATAAGGAAAGACTCTAAGAGCTTTAAATATTTCACCACCTTGCTAAAAAACTTCGTCATTTACTTTTTTATCACTAAAACCTATTCTGCAGTAATCTTTGATAGCAAATTTTTTTCATAAAATAAACATAACAAGATATCCCATGAAACCTACAAACGTACCTTGATAAGATCCTCTAAGCTCAGGTCTCGTAAAATTTTGCGACTCTTTGGTTTAAGTTCACTTCTGTCTATTTTAAGGAGCATTTTCACAGCAGCTCTGAAGGTCATCAAACTATCACTAGAAAGCAGATTATTGGACATTATCCATAAGTTAAGGAATTTTTCAAAAATATACTGGTATACTCACAATAGTATTACCATTGTTTGAAATAACATTAAACAGAATATTTTATTAATAGGAAGAAATATAAGATTTACCTCAAAGAATTACTTGGCTCTAATGTCCATTGGAAATTCTCCATGTAGAACATGTTGGATGCAAAATGAAGAGGTTTAGCTTGAATAAGAACACCAATTATCAATGGTATGAGATCATCAGCTGTGGGACGGACTGGGGGAGACCATGGCTCATTACCTGCTATAATTAAAATTATACATCCAATTCAATTCAGAATCCATGGTCATATTATAATCACTTTAAATAAATAAATTTTTTCACAATTTGGCAAAAGTTGAGGGTATTTTCAATCATGAAATTATAGAGAGCAAAGCTTTAAATTAAATTTTTACTATAAGCAATTCCTCAAGCCACTCCACTGGTATTTGTGTGAAAAACTTTGATAAATACATCACCTTATCATGAGATGCTTATCATAATGAAATTCATTCTAAATCAGATAAACCATCTTTACAGACCTTCATAATTCAAATAAAAATATTTTAAATCATTAAAACTACGAAATAACACAAATTTTGTCTCTAAATAATAAACCAAAATAGCAATTAAGATATAACCCCTTTTAGCTAATTCTTTCATGAATTTTTCTGATATGCTTTTGAAAAGATTTTAATGAACAGTATACAAGCTAAAATCATAAAATAAATGGTTGTTTTTATCGTTAATAACAACATATTCCAGTAAATTATTCTTGGAAATGGAAACAATCCTTTATCCATAGACTTATTCTACAATAACTTAGCCTTCTTAAGTTATATTCCTGTCAAAGATTATAAAGTAGTTCAACAATTCTTGTTGATAATGATTTTGAGCTTTTAACGGTTTACATAGATTTAAATTTGAATTATATCTATAATCTTTCCTATGATTTTACAGAAAACAGTTGAAACTGAAGGAAAATTTCATCAGAACTACAAACATGATTCACACCTTCATACTGTACTTGTTTTTTGTAACCACCATTATCTTTAAAGGAGTTGGTAATTACTTGATTTTTATCAAATTAAAAAACAGGTAATTGACATACTGTTATCTTCCCACTGTTTTAATAAGAATTATAAATAATAATCACTAAAAAGAGCATCATTAAGTTTTTTCTCCCTTTGAAAATTAGTCTTGGTGACTTTAAAAGATGACAATTTTGTAAATAGTTGATATTTTTTAAATAATAATACTTCATAACTTTATATTATGTTTCTATGGCATTAAATTTACAACAAGCGTTTATAATCATAAAACTGGTTTATTCTGATCAATTCTGAATCCATTTCACTGTGGCTATCTTGGTAATTGCGAAGATGCCTTGAGGATATTATGCCCTTGCACCCAAGAGATCATTCTAGCGATTGGTAAATGAGACCAAATTTGAAACAAAAATACTTTCTGGGTAAGAGATGTTTGCTTTCCAAACTAACTAATTTTATGCTAATCATCTAAAACCATCAATTAGAATCAAGTTAGTATATGAACTAGTATACACAGACATAAGTAGCCTTCAATATTATTTTTTATAGTTACATAGTTTGTCTTTATCATGTAGTACTTATGAAAAGTTTCTATTAGGTCAACTAAGCAACAACCAGCCAAAAGACAAACAAATACTATTAGATTCAAAATCTACAGGTCTAAGATAAGAGTACTTCATACAAAAGAAACATTCTGCAACATTCATCTACTTCAAACAGTCAATATATATGAAATATTCAGCTCAAAGGACAATGTTACACACATTGAAACACATAGCTAATTTATGCTTCCATCAAGCAAAATGGGTCATTAAATTCTGAACAATTCATGCATTTACTCACAATACCTTTTCAAAATAGACATTTTGAAAAGTAACTCTCACAAAAATATTAGAGAAGATCTGGTGCTTTTCTGGTGAATAAGATGAAGAAATTTCTCTCTGGTTTCCAACCAAGTCATACAAGCAAATGACTCCAAAGTTTTGGCCACTATCCTCATCCATCTTCATTTCTGAAGATAGCTGCAGCTAAAATGCCCACTTCTATGACAGGGTTAGAAACCTGAGAGAAATTTCTTCAAATTCATACTTATGAAGACTAGACAATACAGAGACTGAAACATAGAGAAACTTTAATTATGCATACCTGCAAAAATAAAATATTGTATTAGGCAGGAGTAACTAAAATTATTAATTTGGTACATTCAAAATAAAGTTTGGTGATGAAAAATTACATATGTGACGGAACCCCAGAACTTTCTACTTCTAAAATGCTTTGTTTCTTAAATTGTTTAATATTACTGAAAATAACTCTAAATAAATTGAAAAAGTTTAAAAAAAATTAAAAAATATATTTAAATAAAATAAGAATTGTAAGACTAAATTTTGCCCCAAATAAGGTCATGATTACTCTTAATAAATATTTACTGCTGTGGTTTTACAACAGCCAAATTTCCTCTCACACCAAATTCTGTATTATTTTATTAATTTTTACAAGGGTAGGAATGAGTTTCCTCATCAATTTAATGCTACATTTTGTCTTGAGTCTACAGAAAGTCCAATTACCTGGTGGTAAAAGACCACACCAAGAAAGGTAAACAGTTTTGAGAGAAATTATGAACTAAAGATGAAAAAGAGAGAAAAATATTCCTTCACACAACATATAGAGGTAAAACCTATTAGAAAGAAGACTATTTCAGCCCTTATAATTATATAACAAAAGTTAAAATATGCCAAGGAACACAGGTACTGATCTTCTGACATTGACAACACTTCTCTATTTTATATATTTCCTATACTTTATTACGTCAGAGGGTTAATGTGATTTAAAAGCACTACCATGTACAGTAGAAAGTTATATGCCAGTCATAATGATGGATATGTACATAACACCTACTAGATGACACTCATTTTTTAAATTTCTTCTCTGTGATAATTTATAGATAACACTCATATCAAAAATTTTTCTGTGATAAATGCATTGATAACGCACGTTTCAAAATTGTTATTATGTTGACGATGTTTTTTCACTACTGTAATATTTATGATAATTACTCTTGTGTTTCGAATGGAAATATTTGATTGCATTAACATTTACAGAATGTTGGTTGAAATAAAATTGCCCTAATACACGAGTATAAACTCAGTGACTTCCGTGACATATGACGTGTTGTTTAGTCATTTGTTTCAGAGTTCAATATTCAAGATATTCAATGAAACAAGATTTTCCATTGTATATCACGCACTATTATTTTTATAATTTTTCTATAGTTTTTGTATAGATAACAGGCGGGTTATCTACCAGAAAATACGGTAATTACATCTTGAACCTTGCCCCGCAAAAATTGATGTATCCTAATGGTTTCCCTGTAGTTACTTTTCAATGTTATTCAAAGAAAACATAAATAAGGGCTCCCAGATAGCCATGTGGATAGTATGTTTGCTTTTGGTGAAAACATTTGGTTGATTCTTGGTTTGAGGTCTATATGTACAAAATGACCTCAGCTGTCATAGCATTTTTAACAATACCAATAGCTAGATGCTATAGAGGTAAATATATATTTTAATTTATACCTAAATGTCTTACAAGACTTACTTGGTAACACACTATGAGCATCAACAATTGCACCTTTGATTTCTGCCATTACCAAATCCATTGTTGTTCTGAGACAGCTCAACTTGTCCATGGGGCTGGCCAAATGGTCAATGGAAGCTAGTTCAACAACCTAAAATTCATGCATCATTTAATTTCACAAACAGTATGCATCATGCAATATGTAAAAGGCCAAATTACATGAAAAAGTCTCAAATAAATGTAAATATTAAATCAGAGATACCACTTAAAAGTCCACTCTAGGCAAGCAGTAAAAGTACAATTGTAAATTTGTTAATAAATAAATACAAATTGATAACAAAAATGTCATAGGTTCAAATAAAGTAGTATATAAAGAATTTGTTAGCTTGGCATGCAAATGGGTACAATTGATATTCATGGTTAAACAAACTAAGAATCCTGTTCATTATAAGCAAGCATATAGATCTGAAAACTGTATTATATATATTGTACTGTATCTTCTTCAAAAGATTCAATGGTGGGTAATCATATATTAATGAGTATACAAACATCACATAATTATATAACTAAAAAATTCATTAATTCAATAGTTACATAAGCTTATAGAAACCTATAAGGTTTATGATTTACCTGGACAAATATAACATTTAAGATTTATGGCAAAAATAGTAGTGATTTAACAAAAGCATTAACCAAAAGATATTTTTCTAAACACACTATGATATCATTCGATGACATTTTATCCCTTCCATAACAAAAACTTTCATCAGAATGGAAATAAATTGTCTCCAAATCAAAAGAATTTGATCATTAATTTAAATTTCATTATCAAAGAAATTCTGAAGATGCACTGAATGCTAATCTTTGCAGCGAGAGCTCTGCCTATAAATCATCTGCCATCCATAGTGTTTACACATACATATAATGAGAATCAATATACAGCCTCAATCATAACATAGTTTCAGGATTATCAATTGATAATTCGATTGATCCTATTATAATAGGAAGGAAAATCTCTTCCCCTAGTTTTATGGGTTAAATTATTAAGCCCACTAATAATTAACTTATACATTCTGTTGGCACAAAAATTTGAATTACATTTCACCAAAGCTTGCTAATTCATTACTACTATAGTAACTATCATTAGTATTACAATGACACAAAAATTCACAACTATTCTGGGGTAGACCATAGTTTGATTGACTCAGAACTAACAATATAAACAACTTGTTAGACCATTCCATAAGTGATAGAAATAAACACTGAACCAAAATGTTTAAACATGAAACTGGATATCAAATGCATAGGCTAATGGAAGTCATAAAATATTTACTGGAATAATTTTGGAGATTTCATTTCTTAACCATTACTTAGAAAGTAAACAACAAAAATCCAAGTTTATACCAATGAAATGAAGGAAGCACTAGTTTTATCAGATGGTTAAACTTTCACTAGCTTATTACAGCCTAGATAGTCCAATCATAAGCAAGCATGCAACATGGAGAAATTTATAAGCAGTCTCCACTTAAATGCTTAGAAATTCCACAATGGAAATATAAACATACTGCAGCAGGCAATGGAACAGCAAAATCCTCTGGTGCTCCAAGTTGGTCAACTGTTACTTCCAGCTCATAAAACTCCTTAGCTCGGCTGTAAATCCCTTGATCTTCTGTAGCAAGGGCAGCACACAGTAGAGGAAATACTTGGTCATGTAGACGATTTACAATGTATCTATTGGGGAATCAATCCTATGAATAACCATCAACTGTTATATATAC
This sequence comes from Ladona fulva, assembly GCA_000376725.2. Taxonomy (NCBI): domain Eukaryota; kingdom Metazoa; phylum Arthropoda; class Insecta; order Odonata; family Libellulidae; genus Ladona; species Ladona fulva. The sequence continues at coordinate 804,959 of KZ308364.1, read as the reverse complement.
AATGAAATATATAACACTAATTTTGACAGAACAGAATGGTCTAGAATTAGAATAAAACTACGTCAAATTAACCCTGGATCTTAGACTTTTCTGAATCACCACATAAGTTATCAACATATTTTTAAAATGATAGCCATGATCCTTTCAATTAATAATTCTTTAATTTGGGGAAATGCTTTTCTAATCAAGGCTTTATTTAGAGTTAATGAACCAATTTCAAAAATTCATCCACAAAAAATATCAAGGAGACAATGGATGAAAACAATAATAATATTGGTGAAATAGAAATAGAATTAAAAATTATGAAGGCACAAAAGAGAAAACAAGGGACAGAATTTCTTAAGAATAAAGTGAAGGAGATTTGTCATAGAAAGTTTATCAATCATTAGAGAAATTAATCACAGAATTCAATGAAAGGTAAAGATGAGACTTAGTTACAAAAATGTTGGTAAATAAATTCTAACAACTCAAAATGATTTTAAAACAAAAAGAGGGAGAAGGGTGCGAAAAGAGGGGGGAGTTAAGGTCATACTGAATTCATAGGATAAGAAGAATGTTATTAAATTAGGTATCATTAAGAGAAAATGCTACTAGATCTAATAAACTGTAACAAAACCACTAAAAAGGTTAATGCATAAGAAGATATTTTTCAGGCAAAAATATGAATTAGCAGGAAGAAAATCATCTGACTATTTAAATTTAGATAAAAATAGATTGCAAGGAAGAGTATTTTATAAACAACGCATTTAAATACATAAAATAAGGTTTTGGTGATACAAAATTTATACCAATGGAATCCTGAAAAAGGTAAATTAAGTATTCAACTTAGATAAAAACAGCACTGACATTTCAACTGCACACGAAAGAAGTCCTTGAAACCGAGCATCTCGTTGGCGTTTGAGAGAATGTGTGCAAAGTAGAATTTTCCATTGATCAGCAACAGTCTCATGGATCAAATCACAGAGTTTCTCTAATGAAGTTGTAGGACTTATTGATGGAATAACACTCTCCACGGCAGAGTTCAAGGATTTTAGCCATCTTTCACCTTGAGGATGCAAGAAATTGCTGAAAAAATCCAAGGCACTGCAAATTTCAGAACAAATTTTCAGATTATAATATCGATCATATTCCTTTGGATAGAACAGAGTAGAGAAAACACTCAATATGAAAGACAACCAATTATAGAGGCCTAACTTAAATCATAAGATTTCTTCAGGATTACATCAAAGAGTAAGAGAGTAATCTAAATAAATTTTTGTCAACTGAAAAACCAAAGAATTATGAAATGTAGAACTAAGTTAATTATAAAATTTAATGATCAATTTTAGGTCTCATACTCTGTCAATGATGTTATATCCTTCTCAAGTATCAGCAGGTCCTCATCTGAAGGCTTATTTTTAAATTCTGGGCTCAAAGGTTTATCAAGAAGTACCATGGTGTAAGTCTCAAATTCCTGAAAGATGAGAGATAAATAAAAATAATATTGCTAAGAAAATAAAGCAAACTATAAACTATATTATTTCTGTTCAGGTAACAGATGGAATTGTATTAATGCAAAACTGCTGCCTTCGGAACTATGCATTTTATATGAATTTAGTAGGAAAACAACCACCACGTTTTATCAAATCTTAAATTTTTCAAAAGAAATAACAGGTGTGACTCTTCATTACCTTGTTATATGCAGTTTCTGTATGAATGATTTTTGCTTCATAGTTCTCAGAGTCAGGGGATGGAGCAGAAATTATCCTTAAAACGTCATCATTGAGTTCAAACGTGTATGAGCAATTTTCATCAGTGCTCGTCCAGTGCCTAATATTTACAACAGAGGTGAATGACAATGGTTTATCAAATAAAGCAGGTACACTGCCGTTTGTGAAAATTGCAACACCAAAAAGGAGAAGTGAGATCACAATGAAAATGTTTCCACAGATTAGGGATACGACAATACACAAATGATTACAACTACAGATCTCTACATGCACTCTGACTGTGAGGATTCAGTATGGTGTGAAGCCTCCACATGCTGCAATCAGAGCCTGTAGACTTCTTGACATAGAATCAAAGAGCGCCTGGATATGTTGCTGGGGAACACACTGCCATGTAGTTTGAAGGCACATCCAAAAATCATCGACAGTGGTTGCAGGAGGACCACATCAAAGAAGTTGCCGACAGACCATATCCCAGACAAGTTTAATGGGGGACATGTCAGGTGAACGTTCAGGTCAGGGAAGCAGTGATATCCACCGTTCTTTGAAGAGGGCTTGAACATTCCTTGACATATGTGGCAGGGCATTGTCTTGCTGAAATACAGCATCTGGAGTTTCCTACAGGAGGGGAAAAAACTTTGGCAGTGCTTCGAGCTCTAAAACTTCCGTGATAAAGCGGTTGCTATTCATATTGCCCACAAAACGTAGGAGGCGGGATCGCATTTTGTATCCAATGGCTCCCCAAACCATTATACTCCGCCTCTGTCCGCAATGCCGTTCAACAATGCTGTTTGCCCGATTGCGTTCACCACGGTAGCGTCTAACACCTACGCGGCCATCACTGTTGCACAAGTTGAAGCGAGACTCGTCCGAAAAAATTGCATTTTGCCACTCAGCAGGCCTGTAACGACGTTCACGTGCACATTGTAGTCTGAGGATTACGGTCAATGGAAGCCGATGCAATGGCATATGTGCCGCCAGTCCAGCCCTCAGCAGACGGCTTCGAACCGTCGACGCAGACGTATTCACACCCGTAGCAGTGCTCCATCGTTGAGCCAACAAGGTGGACGAAGCTGTCCTGTTGCGGCTATGCGGAGAAGATGGTGGTGATCCCGCGCTGTGGTCAAACTGCGTGGTCCAGTACCAACTCGTCGCTGTGTATGACCCTCATCTATCCACTGTTTCCACACTCGCATTGCTGTCGTAGCAGTGTGCCCTGCACGAGCCGTAATATCACGGAATGACAAACCCATTTCCCGGAGAGCGATCATTTTACCCCGTTCGAACTCACTCACAAGCTGATATTGACACTGTCGTGTCCCGGCACGCAAAAGCGGGCACTGCTGGGCCCACCATCTCTCTGCAATCTCAATTACCTATTATGGTTCAACAATTCTACACAACCACCGATTTTGGAGTGATTCAGACCATTCCTTCTGAGTGTTGCAATTATCATAAACAGCAGTGTGTATAAACTATTTCAATTCAAAGATATTATAACAGCACTTATATTAGAGATGAAGAATAGCAAGGTATCGATTAATCTCACCTTGACTTAGTAAGACTTCTCTTTAGCAAATGTACGTCTGAAAAAGTAGCAGTTTAAAATAATTAGTTTTAGTCAATTCCAAGTATTCACTTCTACTACTCTCAGCACTTACCGATAAAATTTTCTGATATATCAATCCCTCTGAGAGAAACAGAAGATGGAATACAAATTGTCCAGCGATTGGATAAGGCTTTCTCATATTTATCCCGGAATCTCTCCTAAAATAAACAGATACATGCATCAGATGGACAGATACAAGATCTAATGGTAAATTTAAGACACCACTTACATAAGACTTTGGGAAAAATGAAAATAGTTGGATCTATAATGTTCTATTAGCCATACTAAACATTGTAATATTTAAAACTATGTGTTAGATTTACAATTTAAGTACCTGTAGTAGATGATAAAATGGGTTATAATCTATTTCGTCTGCTGACATTTTGCCATGTCAATTTACAATCAACTGAAAATTTAGTCGAATCACTAAATAGTGGTAAGGTTTGCTTTTAAAATATTTTATAAAATTATTTAGAACATTTATTAATCCTAATTTTTATTTTATGGGGTTATAGTTTAGTAAAGTTACTTCTTTGGATAGAAGAATGAAAGATCCGGGAAGCAGACAGCTGTTCCTTAACAATTGCGTATCGTATCCTATTCTCAAAGGAAGATGGCAACGTTAAAGTTATTTGTTCTACGCAGTGCAGGTATGATTTTATTGCTTAATTCTGCATATAATTTAAGTAAACATTAAAGATCAATTCGAAATAAATGTTTAGCTTAAACCTGTTGTTAAGCGTTAACCTAATGCTTTGGTATTGCCATTTTACCTTGTATCTAGGTGGTTCACTTCTTCGAAAATCATTGGGAATAACTGCTGTTTGCCAGAAAAGAACTAATTATAAGTATGTAAACCCACAGGATCCAAGTATGGAAATGAAAGATATTACGGACAGAGCGGCGCAAACAATATTCTGGACTGAACTTTTCCGAGGTTTGAAATTATAATTAAATGGCAATTATAAACTTCTTGCTAGAAGGTTGACAGAATCCATATATTTAACTTTAATTCCTTGTAGGAGCTGGTGTTACTTTGGGCCACATATTTAAGGAGCCTGCTACCATTAATTATCCTTTCGAAAAAGGTCCATTGAGTCCGCGATTTCGTGGGGAGCACGCACTTAGGAGATACCCATCAGGGGAAGAGCGTTGTATAGCTTGCAAATTGTGCGAGGCTATCTGCCCAGCTCAGGTAACATCTTTTATCGAAATCTTCCTTTCCTAAGATTCATATACTTAAAATTATGGCCTCTGAGGGAGGTTGCCCAACAATGTAGCGATAAATTAAGGTAAGACGAGGAGGGATTGCTTTACTCTTATAAGTGAACCTGTTGTTCTCACTGTGTTTGGTTTTCTTGCGTAGTAATCCTAATATTTCTAAAGCTGTTATAGAAAGCTCATTCGTATTGTTTTATTTAAATTAATTCCCACTTAAAACAAGTATGTAAATGAGCTAGTAATTGCCAACTTGAACGAACGTCTAATATTTTATTTCATTGACTGACTATTTTATTCAGATTAGCATTGTTTTTAGTTGTTTAGCAGTTATGTAATTTCAACTCAAATAGAAGTTGTGATGCAATTTCAGATTGATTCTTCTGCAAAAAATTTTCTTTTTTATTTATACCCCTTTCGGTATCAAATTTTAAAAGAATTGTTTTAGTGGCCTGATTATTGTGTATGGTCATTACAAAGCGGTGTAAAAATTTATATTAACGCTTGGAATAATTTATTTGATAGTAACTCATGAAAGTGTCACAAATCATTGTTTCTATCTCAGGCTATTACCATTGAGGCTGAAGAACGTGCAGATGGCAGTCGTAGAACTACAAGATATGATATCGACATGACAAAATGTATTTATTGTGGCTTTTGTCAAGAGGCCTGCCCTGTTGATGCTATTGTTGAGGTATGTTTCATACAAATGTAAATTTTAGACTCATAATTGGATGTAGATGGCTGATTGATAACGTAATTTTTATTTTAGGGCCCCAACTTTGAATTCTCTACTGAGACTCATGAAGAACTTCTTTACAATAAGGAAAAGCTTCTGAACAATGGTGATAAATGGGAATCAGAAATAGCAACTAATATTCAGGCTGATCATTTGTATAGATAATTGATTAGACTATCATAGTGTAAATAAACAGCTAATACAGTGGTGTAAGTTAATGACTTTTTCATTACCAAATCTTCTGGTTTGAGAATTAAATATTAGTAAATTAAAAAACAATGCTACATTAATACTATACAGCTGATGTGTGGTAATTGTTGAATAAAATTACTATGAAGAAGTAATCCTGCATATTGTGTTATTAGTATGATAGATATTTTACTGTTATTAATTTTGTTTGAAATGCAAATTAAAATGTGATCAAATATATCTCAAACTTAGTCCTTTTCTTAAATCTTATTTTATAATTTCCTGTATCTGTTTCTACTCAAAGCTTTTCCAACATTAATCACAGGGAACTCTTAGCAAACTCAGTATTTTATTTTACAACTTTTTTTTTTTTTTTCATTTTTAGTCATGATATTAGTGCTACCGGATCTCAATTTTTTTAAAGTACACCAGGGGTATAGCCAGAAATCCTTTAGAGATGGGGTCTTAAAAATTTTTTACCAAAATGATCTCTTTTTGCAACTTTCTTACCACTCATGCTTTGTTTTACTAGAAGTTGGACCCAAAGGGGGGTCCAGACCCCATGGATCCCCCTGGCTACACCACTCAAGTACAACTATTATAGTTATCAATAGTTCCTGCTGCTCCTGTTTTTTAGATTTTCAAGACCAAGGTTCAGAGGGAGAGTTTTAGCAGCATTATTTATTTAGCAAACAACAAGAGTAACGAGCAATTTATCATCTAGCTTCAAGTAGTTATTAGGTAGATTGATAAAAAAGTAAGTTTTAAAGAACTGTATTACCATTCCATGATTCATTTTCCTTTTAACAGAATGAATAGAACAATTGTACTACTAAGGTCTGTTAGCGAGGATTATCCTGAAGAATCAATCTAATTGGTTACAAGATACAGCTTGTTGAATGTAAATACTCTCATATCCCATTTTTTATATATGCACCGCATAATACTACTACTTCTTAAGATATTTTAGGTTACATAGAGTTGTTAAAGAAAAATTTTGAACAAGGCATGAAGGTGGTTGTATTTCACTTTGAAGGAAATTTGGAAGGTTTTAGGGAAAAATAATTGCCTCTTGTTTTTGGCGACAATTTCATTTCTGTTTCCCTACTGGCCACAATATCTCCATATTAATATATTTTAACTACTGGTTTCCTCAACCTAAAGATCAAATTTTTGGGTGAATGCTTTGATTTCATCATAAAAATGATAACACCCAGGTTGTGTGATTTGAATTATTCAACCTCTGTTTTCTCCATTAACTTCACAATCACTAATCCTTCCTGGTAATTATCTTGAACAATGCTACATTATGCACCACATGAAGGGAACTAACATATTGATGGTATGCCATGGTTGGTTGTCTATCCATGGGTCATGGTAAACATCAGCTCGGTGATTAGTGTGACAATACCTGCCTTTCTTGCTATATCTTAACTTGCCTCTCTTTATAGTTTGGTGATTTAATGACAACTACACTAACATTTTTTTCTCTTTGAATTTCTTGCTACTGAAGGAGGAAATCATTCAAAAAGATATATTTATTCATAAACTACTTCCTATATTCAGGTTCATGAGTTCCTTGTCAGTTGAGCAAAAACTATTCACTTTCTGTTCTCATACCAAAATCAGTAGTATAAGTCCCAGTGATAGATCAATAAGCTATTTTTTTCTGAGAATTTGGTCTTGGTAATAGAAGAATGTTAATATGCCAGGTGTACCATTCTTGATTAGATCATTGCCTAAGACACAAAACAGTAAATAATCAAGACTTCTTCAGCCTTAAAAAAAGCAAGGTGAGTGAGTGATAGCGGAAGAGTAAAATGGAAATAATTGTAGAGTAAATTGTTAAATCAGGGCTGTTTCTTGTAAGCTGAGTTGAGAGACTAATAATTAAGAACATTTTGAAGTGTATATATTATCATCAAAGGAAAGCCACATTTTGTTTGTCAAGCTGCAAACAAATATTCTGTAATACATACATCATGAATAACCCCTTCCATAAGGATATCCTTTAAAAAAAAAAAAAACTACTTTCCTTCAATTATCTTAAGCACAACTTTGACTTGCTGCGAAACACAAATAAGCTTGATATTTCATGCAGTGCCACTATTCCAATTTTGTTGGAGAAATGAGGATTAGGATTCACCTAAGAATTTTGACCCCATGGTTTGAAGATTACTAAGAATCAAAAACGCATAATTTCTTCAATTTTCTGATTTCATAAGTTCAATATTCTTTGGAAGTAAAATAAAGAAAAATGCCAGCTACTACGATAGTATGAAAATAATGCCACACCACTGATTCATGCTGCTGATGAAGAATCACTCCTTAACTTAAACCTTAAGTTACTCACTCTTAAAATTTACTCAGTGCTCTCCACAAAAAGGTGACAAAGGCCAACCAATAATAATAATTGTATCGATGGAGTTATATTTATCTAAACATTTAAAAAGTGATAGCAGAAAAAATTCAATGACAAACTTATGAAGTTTAAATTTATTTTTGATGTTGTTGCTCAGAGCAGTGTTTACTGCAAAATAATTTCACTTAAATTACTGTCATGCTTATTAATGAATATTTTGATGATTTTTTGAAAAATAAGCTTAACATTGTTACATTTTAGTAACTATAAGTAAACATGAAGTGTTACTCAGAATGATGCTGTGAAGATTTTTATTAGAAATTCTCTGAAGAGAACCTTCATTAGCAGTAGAGAATTAAAATTAAGTGGTCAATATTGCTCAAGGAACCTGAAATTGCATTGTGATTTCATAGATTGGTAAGACTGGCACTGAATTTCTACTTGGCTAAATAAAAAATTCTTGAGCCACAGTCTGAAATTTTTCTCAAGATACTTTATACTTTTCTTGTGTTTGTCATCCCCATATACCTGTTATTGTTGTTCTATCACTGACTGAGTAAATTTTTCCATTCATATGCGAAATGGTAGCATGAAGTGCTCACCACTGAATAATTTTTTATATCTAAACCCAGGTTACCAAAGCTCCTATGCCATTCCCATTTTTTCTAGTGAACAAGAGATGCAGAAATCAAACCAATTAACTGATTGGATAAGAATTTTTTTAAAATTCGTCATATTTATAGGAGGGTTGTCCAACCTTTTTGGCCAAAGGGACAGCAGAAATTTCATCCAATGGTGTCCAAAAGAGATCTCTTGAATTAGACTACAATTCTCTGGTACAAGTATTATCAACATTTTTGTGCTGAATTTTTGCATCAAAAAGCCCATACTTGTAACCAAATATATTATTAAATTTTGCAAACAAACTGATCAAGAACATGTTCAATACATATACAATTAGCCATTTCTTAGTTAAAACAAGAAAACTTAAAATGAATGTTTGTATAAGGGTTTTCATCCCAAGGAAAAGTTTTTAACGTAAAAAATTATCAAGAAAATGTTGCTAAGATTAGGGGGCTGGACATTTAGTGGGCCATATTCAGTGCTGTGTGCTATATGTTGGATAACCGAGATTTATAGGACTTGAAGTTCTTCCATGACCTAAATACTACTTGAAAAGTGGTAAAAACATCGTGTTAACATCATCATAAATACGGAAACCTTGGAAAGAACACTACAAGATATAAAATACAATTGCTGGAAATTAAAACTTTAAAAATTATAGGAGTATTTTTTCCCATAAGATTACTTTATTTCATGCTTTATAAAAAGTTGCCATATTTTTGCATCAGTGCTTGTACTGTACAAGTAGTTATATAACAATTTGTCAAAAATTACTTGCACAAGGCTGGAGATTTGCACTTTAAATTAACAATGCTTTAGACCAAACATGAATAATTGAAGCATTCACGGTCAGATATGATTCAAAGATACATCAAAAATTGTTCTGAGAAGCATTTAGTCAGTCACAAGATAATTAATCTCAAGTTTGAAATCTCCTTGAGCATTAGCATTTGAAAATTAAAAATGCAAAAATCTTCATTTTATGAAATATTAAGGTGTCTTTAACATCAAGTGAAACAATGAACGTCGACTAGTAACAGCAGCGATATAATTTACAGCCTTCAATTCTTTTTTTTTTTCAATAACATCCAAAATTATTATTTAACCAATTATTTTAAATCATACTAAGAAATAAAAAAATGACAGCATTACTAAAAATTGGGGAAAATAAAAAAATGAGAATTCAATTGTGAGGTTATCCCATTTTATTACTCAATTGTATTGAAAATTATCATAAAATTTCTAATCTAAAGTTTTTGTTCTCAATGGTATCATATGACATAATTCGACAAGTTTCTCATCACTTGCCAAGTCAACCAACTAAGACTTCATTGGTTTTCAATTTGACAATCCTAAACTAAAATAACTGTAAAATGATCTTATAACAATCATTCTCAGTCTGACTTTGGGTCTAATTTCCCTAACAACTAAAATCATTTGGCATTGACATAAATAAAAAGATTTTGATTGGTAATAAATGATTTTGCAAAATTCTCTCTCCCAAAAAACTTCACTCTGAATGAAGAAAATTGCAACTTTCAGGCAAATAATTATTCTCAATTTTACAACAGTTTCCATAACATGACTCAAATTTATACCCTTCAGAAATTAATGAATTTCAAAACTCATTTTTTATGTACTTGGACACAAAATATTTCTAAAAGGCTTACCATTCATTTATTAACACAGCCACACGTATCACATGGGCAAGAAATTAGTAGAGATTATATAACTCATAGGAAACAAAATCAACAATAAAACAAATTTAAATAACTTAAATTTGTCAAAACAAACATCTGACTAAGGTAACACCAAAAAATTTAAACTGGATATAATGATGTTCATGAATATATACAAATGGGTATAAGATTTTCTTAAAAACATGGAATAAACAAAGTGTGAGGAACCAATTCATTCTATGATCTGAATAAATAACATACATATATATATATGGAGACAACAAGATAAAGGCACCTCCACTGAAAGTTATTCATGGCAGTATGGTGAGGGGTATGATACTTAATGCTGCCAAGCAGATGTTAATTCAGCATTTATGAATGAGATGAGTGCAATCTAAAGGACATGACACCAATCATTCAAATTGCAACTAGCACACAAACTCAATATGATTTTAACACAACAGTCAGATAATTTAAACCTTAATAAGGCCCTCTTTGCGAGTCAAGTACACAATAACACCATTTAAATTGGCAATATTATTCTGAGCAAAGCAGAACAATAGATCTGTACTGGTTGGACTGATTAGTTATCGGAGCATATGTCCAGTATTTGTTCCACAGCCCGACTAAATGAGCTCACAAAATTTCATCAATAAACATGAAATGGCGGCAAGAAATACTTAAATGGAACGGCCAGGCAAAATTTTATGTTTACTGTCTTTTCCTATCTATTGAACGCCTAAATTACAAACATTTTATCTACCAGCTCTTGTGTTTCTGGTTGTTTTATTTATCTATAGAGTAACATTCATCAATCCTTACTCTTTTTTTGTTCCCTGTTCTTCTTATGGAGTCTTTTATGGTGACTTTGAGCTAATGAGTTGATAATAGACACAACAAAATAAAGAATCATACAAATTACAAACTTCTCAAATATGTAGGATAGCAAATTCCCTTCCTGAAAAAAATAAAATAAAAATGTATTATTTAAAAAAGGCACTAGAAAATGTACCAAAAAATATTAACAGATTTTTATGAGATTAAAATATTTCAAAATAATTACTTAGTTAAATGTTACTTCCATTAATTAAGTACTTGCATAACAAAGGCTAAGTTTTAATTTTTACAATGTTTGTTTGAAAATAGAAGGAAATAATTACCACTGCTGTATCCGCAACAACTCTATGGCGATGAAGTTTTGTTTTCTGCTTTTCTAAAAATTCTTTGAAGGGTTTTTGCAGCTTTGCACCAACATAAGGAATATTGGCTAGAAGACCAACTGCATGCTCTACTAACACTTCATTGAAAGCGATTATGACAAACATCTTTTGAATGTGCATTTTCACAATAGCTTTCCCTATTAAAGTAGCTCCGAAAAATGTCCAAAATGGCACAAGAAAATGGCCACAAGTGATACCAGCCAAATCAAAAAGAGGATTTGGGATCTGAAAGAGAATTGTTCAAGTCAAATTAAATGCACTTTCCATCCCAAGTAAAACTTATATGTTCATTCAAATGGTTCAAATTTCAAGCGCACTATGTTAAGCCATCAATTTTTTAACTAGGAAAGAAAAGCTAGACAAGTGATAAATTACCAAGAAGCTGTGGTTTTGATAGAGAGAAAATTTTCAAGCTGAACAAATCACAAAAGTTGGTGAGTTCCAGATGATTAACCTTCAGGGAAAATGGGTTAAATTTGACCCCCTTTCCTCCTCTTTTCACTTTCACTCTTTAGTTATTTATCTATTTGTTCTCACTGTATTCTATGGAGGAAATTATCTATTTGTCATTTTCTTTTTAGTCTATAAAAACTCTTAAGTTCCTTAATGGGGACATTTCTGATTTTGCTTGTTGGGCAATAACACCTTTTATAAAAAAGATTTATCTACTTTATATGAGGCTTATAATAAAATATAATACAATATTTTAAGTTATACATGATATTTTACATTATTAAAAATATATTATAATAATACTTAATACAATTCTAAAATACATCTGTATTTTAGCAAGTGGCAGATCTAGGAACTAGACAATTACAGCTATTATTCTAATTATTAGTGTAATATGTACCTTAAGCAATATAAAATAAGAAAATAAAAGAAACATTATTTTTATATTTTTCAAAAAACTCCTGCAAAGGAGCTTTCCTGGAAAATCTCACTCCATCAATTATATCTAGCTCTTGAGTTTTCCTTTCCTCTCATCCTCATGTGCAACAGTCGCCAATTTATCAANTTAGTAACTAATACATTAAGAGAAAATAAAATGAATGACATCATCCTAAAAGCAAGGACTCTGAAGAATATTAAGTAATGGAATATTAGAAAAGATCCCATGCCTGTAGAATATTTTTCTAAAAACTATAAAATATTAACACTATTAAAAAGCTTAGACTTAAAAAGTCTAACAAAGCTTTACATGTACAAAAGTTGTGAAAACAGAAAGCAGAGATCTCCAGCTGGGCCTCTTTCATTAGAGCTCACAAATTTTTCAAGATGAATGAAATAGATTAATAAATCTCTATATTTGTGCAAAACCATATGCTAGCAACTGTGCCATTTCTTGTGCATGCTTTAAAATTAACTGAAAGATGTGCCTAAGTCTGCCAGACTAAAAGAAATGATTAACTTACGAAAGAGCTAAGCAGATACACTAACAATGCATGCAAAATAGCTGCACCTCATACAATCCATAGAAATTTAATTATAATTATTTTTTTCTCTCTTAGATTTGGTTCAAAATAAATTTTACAACGTCTAACTGTAATCTGTAGTAACCAACACTCATTAACGGGAGCAAAATGGACAACCACACAACCTCTTCATTGTGGAAGAGAGAATAAGAGTTAACCTGAGACGTCTGAGGAAAACTTTTGATGGGAGTCTTTATTTATTCATAAAAACCACTAATCACTACAAAATTGTATTATCTAATCTTATTCTGAGATCATACAGCAGTGGAGGGTGATAATTTAAATGTTATATTAATGAAATAATTACTGACATACACAAACTTCATAGTGGAGCAGTAATTGTCTATGAAAAAAAGATTGAGATTATAAATAATAATTAGCGTTTTTGAAAGCCTATAGGACACCATCAACTTCCTTCACAAAAGAATCTGGATTTGAATCATCAAATGAGTGTCATAAATTTTTAAGACAAAAATAATGAATAAACAATTTGAAGTTTAACGAATAATTTTACAATCATCTTTTCTCAGAAGTATATAGCAGAACACATAAGGAAAAACTAAGGTGAGGAGAATTCACTACTATAATAGGAGAAAATTTTGGGAACAGTACCATTTGAGATGGATGACGTTTCTTTCTTTGAAGTTCTTCAAACTCACGAAGATCATCTTCATCATCTGGATCATACCCAGATCTGCGAGCTGCCCGAGCCATGAAATATGGAGGTAACTCTCCCAGAGCAGTACCAGCTCCCCAAAGACAAGCTTCCAATCGGACTTTACTCATGATCGCCAAGATGTTGACTTCTTCACCTGGTAGCCCATCATCTGGACAGATAATCCTTAAGGCATTTTCAAGAAAATTTATGTCAGCCACATGAAATTATTTTGCTTAAACCAATATTCCATAAAAATTTATATCGATAGTCAGAGGAGGACTCAAAGATTCTAATAAAATTTTTGGCTATTTTACATAACATAAAATGTTAAATTATTTTTACATAATCACATTATGTTAATATTTAGAGAGCATCTACTTTTCTATTCAGCAACAAATACAGGAATGGAATCTTTAGATTTTACTGCATGAAGGCTTATTCCATAATTTGAAACTTCATTCAGAAAATAATAAGTAAATAGGTATGCATGAAAAAATAAAATAATAAGTAAATATGTATATGATTATGTGTCTTTCAAAAAGAGTTATACAAGTTAACAGCTGTTATTATTTATCTGCAATCAGACTAAGGAATTTGATTTGATAATGAAGCATAGAAGAAGTTAACATATTATCAATTCTGAAAATTTCCCAGCATTTTCTTTCTTTTTGCATTATGAATACTAAAATTAACTTTTCAAACATCTCCATTGGATGATGCTTGCAGCCTGTGTATCATTCAACAATATCTTATAAGATATAATGTATCAATCCTGAATATTAAGTCGAGCATTCAAAACCAATTTTACCGATAAAATGTTTCTGGAAAACTAAAAAGTATGATTTCAATTCCTTATGAGCAAAGTAGTTTCAGTTTCACTCATGCATTGATTCAACTCAACAATTAAGTTGTAAATTAATTCAATACATAGAGGTGTTTGGCTAGAAATATTTTTTAGTTTAAATAAGCTTAAGAAAAAGTCAGGAACATTATATTGAGCAAATGCTGCTAACCCTACATTTGTTCCAACACCAACAGCAGGATTTTTATCTTAATTAACAAAATTCTTTGAAATAAATTTAGAACATTTCTACTCTTCAAACAATCCTACCAATAATAAATCACCCATTAATTAAAAAATTCCTCAACATTTTGTTTATTTATATTGTTGCAGAGAATCTCTATTGTGAGCATGTCTTCCCAACTATGACACAGTACTGCTCCCACTTAATTGCGTCTTTGAAAATATCAGCTAATATTTCTATCAAAAAACATGGATACTGTGTCACAAACATAAAAATTGAATGGAATTAGAATTATCTAACAACACTGACAGAACTTTTATGAGAAATCCAACCCTTTTATTTTTATTGATTTTATTTTTTATTTTATATTCCAAATGCTTCCACAAACATCCATTCACAGGACAATAACCAAGCTTCAAACAATAACAAAGGACAATCACTACCATTCCCTAAAAATCTGACTAGCCAGGATTCGAACCTGGGTCCTTGGGGTTGGAGTGTTAACGTGCAAGCATGCTAACCACTCCACCACCATGGCCGGTAAATTTTAGATAGAGAACTAAGAAGTTACTACATCTTCAAAGAATTGAAACATATTGCCTTGGTATGTTTTCTGGGATAGGCCATCTGTGGTATTTTTAGGGTTAAACAGAGTAATCATTCAGAGAGTTGAGTTTATTCAGCAGATATTTATGCAAGGAGAAATGAACAATTACTATGGAAAATTTTCTTTCCTAATTTTAGCAATGATAGCTCACCTTTCTTCCATTATTTTCAAGTAAAGCTTATAAAAACATTTCACTGAAAATAGTTCAAAACAGTATTAGTAACTAATACATTAAGAGAAAATAAAATGAATGACATCATCCTAAAAGCAAGGACTCTGAAGAATATTAAGTAATGGAATATTAGAAAAGATCCCATGCCTGTAGAATATTTTTCTAAAAACTATAAAATATTAACACTATTAAAAAGCTTAGACTTAAAAAGTCTAACAAAGCTTTACATGTACAAAAGTTGTGAAAACAGAAAGCAGAGATCTCCAGCTGGGCCTCTTTCATTAGAGCTCACAAATTTTTCAAGATGAATGAAATAGATTAGTAAATCTCTATATTTGTGCAAAACCATATGCTAGCAACTGTGCCATTTCTTGTGCATGCTTTAAAATTAACTGAAAGATGTGCCTAAGTCTGCCAGACTAAAAGAAATGATTAACTTACGAAAGAGCTAAGCAGATACACTAACAATGCATGCAAAATAGCTGCACCTCATACAATCCATAGAAATTTAATTATAATTATTTTTTTCTCTCTTAGATTTGGTTCAAAATAAATTTTACAACGTCTAACTGTAATCTGTAGTAACCAACACTCATTAACGGGAGCAAAATGGACAACCACACAACCTCTTCATTGTGGAAGAGAGAATAAGAGTTAACCTGAGACGTCTGAGGAAAACTTTTGATGGGAGTCTTTATTTATTCATAAAAACCACTAATCACTACAAAATTGTATTATCTAATCTTATTCTGAGATCATACAGCAGTGGAGGGTGATAATTTAAATGTTATATTAATGGATGATAGATTTAAATCACATTTCTATCAAATATAAAAACTTTCAATTTCGAACAAATAAAAATTCTAAAAGTAACTCATTCCTATAACTATTCAAGTTATATTATTAAGTATAAATATTTAAGTTATTTTTTTAACATTGAAGTATTCAAAGATAAAACTGTTAAATGAGGACATTAAATTCAAACCAAGTAAACTAATAAAAACCGTGCATCAATATCACTAACTAATTAAAAATATAATTTCTCATTTAAGCTTAGAAGGCTATAGAAAGTGTCGAGGTGCACAAAACATATCCTTTCTGTGCCATGAATGTGTTATATTTATGCACAGAGTGAAAATGCTAATCTTAAAATTTAGATATACATCACAATAAACAGAAATTATGTAATTTAAAGACAGGCACCATCAGTAATCTGACTGAAATCTATATTCTCAGAGATAAAGATGATTATTTATTTAAGTTAAAGATGATTTATTGATCAAAATTTTCAATTAGGTACACACAAAACATAAGAGGTGAGTTGGAGACCCCTGATCTTATGGTTAAGAATGAAAACAATTTGAGGAAAGTGAATGCAAGCTCACTCATCAGGGTAAGGAGGCTCGGGAAAGCGAAGGCTGCCACACTCGTAGGCAGCAAGCGTGACAGAAGCAATGTGAGGACCCAGGTATAGGAGGAAGGTGTGAAGGCCAGTTCCTAGGCCAACCGAAGACAACACCCCAAGGCCTACCCAGTAAAGGCACCATAAAGCCTTCTTCTGTACTATTTCAAGGTACTGCAACAAAATGGGCAGTAAAAATTTATATCTCATATTCACTCTGATGATATTATAGTAAATACGTTGTTTTTTGTTACCATAAAAGAGAAAATATATTCATTTCATTAATTATTTCATAGTGGGTGAGGGAAATTGTTGAATTTATACTTCCTGAAAAACAGGTAAAATGAGATGCATAAAATTTGTTAAATGAGGTAACAAAAACTAATTACTACTATAACACACTCCTTGTTGAACATCACCCAATGAGTGATTTTACATAATTACGCAGTTTAATAATACAATAAAAGTTAAATGGTTTAAATGATCATCTTAAGCTAATTATTCACATAAACAAATATCTTAGTAGAGGCAGTCATTGTATAACAAAAAATAACCATGATTTTGAGGCAACATGTGTAAAACAAAATTTTCAGTAATTTCTATAATGTCCAGAACTCAATATAAAGTACAAATTTTGACCCTGGCTTGCAGAACTCAAGTACAAAAATTTAGATAGAAAAGCACATAATAAAAATTTTTTGAACATAATAGATTATGAAGGATAATCTATTATTGAATAAGATGTTAAGTACATTTTCAGATTACCCTATTAATAATTTTTACTTAGAGGCATTACCAAAAACTATTAATTACACATCCACTTCTTCAAAATACCACTTACATAAATTGAACTTTATCAGCATCTGATACTTAGTACAGTTGATAAGTTTGTAAAACAAAGAACCTTCCAATTATAACTATACAAAGACATGGCACTTTCTTCAAAAGGATTATTTAAGTTGGTATGTCTCCAAAATAATGATGTAATATGACCATTAGGTTCAAAGTTAAGGTGAGGAAGCAAAGATGACTGCTGCCAATATAACAGCTCAGAAACAAAGGAACCATCACATTCATGACAACATAAACCTCAAACCTCTACTTCCAGGAGTAGAAGATCTGATTGTAATAGATACCATCATAGAGAACTTATTAGCAGTTGAATATCTTTTATGTTAAAGAATTTTTAAGATAGAAGTAAACCTACTATGACGCTTAGTCTATATCAAAATGAAAAAATTAAGAATAACATACTGGATATAAATAGTAAATAAGTTAATTAGTAATAACATACTGGAAATAATAGTAAACCAGAATCCCACTAGTTCCAAAAATTAAGCAAATGTATATTAGTGTCTCAGACAGATGTATAAGATCTGTAGCAAAATGTTATTACCAAATAGCTACATTGAAAGGAACACCTCAGTATTTGGTTACCATTTGTTGGATAATTGGTATTTTTATCTGAGATTTGGCTAATTCAGCAGGAATATTGTAGGAGTAATGACATAACACACTCAGAGGCTATGGAGAATGCCTTGAGTTTATCACTTTAAATTATACTAGCAACTGGCAAAAGGAATCATTATAAGCTTACAATCTAGATTGTCAAAACTTTTGTTGCTGTCTCAATTTTCATCTTCAGGATTAATCCTGAGCTTCATAACTTCGACCTCTTCATATTCTTGAAGAAGTCCCCTAGGGTAGAGGCTGAAATATCACCCTCCTAAGAACAACTGACCTAGTTGAATGACCTGAGAATGTTACCTTTCAACTGTACAGCAGGAGTGCACAGCATCTATCAAACAATTCGTGTTAAGTAGGTAATATCAACCCAAAATATCCAAGTTTCAGAATTATTAACCTTTAGTAATTCACGCCTTAAAATCATAACACAATCACTCCTGCATTGCATTCTGTACAACAGGTCTTTTTTAAGACTGATGTCTAATATTTGAATATGATAATTGAAATTCATAAAGACTGAACTTTAGCTTAAGATATGTATAATGAGTTATCATTACAAATTTATCAACTTTCTCTTCTAAACATTTATTATTTATTTGTTTATATGCACGCAGAGAGTACTTAAAGAGCTGACATAAATTTCTATTACTTTTGAGACAAGATTCTCTCAAATTACACCCAATTAAAAAACGATATTAGGAACGATTCTATA
>KZ308364.1:646745-786069 GCA_000376725.2 Ladona fulva | reverse complement strand
ATATATATATATATAACGATGTATATATTATGTAAAACTAAAGCAGAGCAAGTCAACAACAAAATTGCCCATGCAGTCACTCACTGTATGCAGTACAACAATTGTCACTTCACTTAACTGTTTCTGAAGTTGGACTAAGAATAAAACAAGGCTGTAGACGTATTTAAAATTTAACAAAGAGTGTAGCAAAAGAATATGCTGGCCCAAGGTTCTTGGCACCACCCTTGCCCCAAAAAACATTTTGTGTAAATATTTTAGTGTTAAAAAAGAGTATCTACAGTAAGGAATAAAACAGTACTATGGAAAGGCTGCTCACTTCACTTAACCTCACATGGGAAGGCATCCCAACTTCTAATTATTTTTTAACAATCATGAAAATAAATCAAGACATAGGTCTTGGAAAGATCAGTCATGGCAAATTGGCTGTGTGACAAAAGAATTACATTCATTTTCCTATTGACAGCCAAGGATTTGAAAGAGTTTTTCTCTTTTCTTATAATAATCAGCTTCACACACTAATTAAAACTTTCCAAAATTTAAAAATACCAATAAAAAGTACAACATTTAGCTGAAATGGAGGTATGATTAGTCAAAAGGGAAGGGTAACCCTGAATAGTTAATGGTTTTGACAAATAACCATAAGAACATAAACCCAAAACATTCATTCTAAACAAAAATTTCCTATATTTAGACATATCATAAGGCTCAGCCTTCTCTTATTTTGTCATTGTTTTACAAACTTATCAGTTTACCAAAGTAATAAATAGAAACAAGAGAGTTGGAGAAAAAACTCCACCTTCACATGTTTACTTTCTAAAAAAGCTGTCACCTCTCTCTACATTAAGTTTACCAATGCCAAAATCATTGAGTATATTGAGTTTTTCACCATTCAAATGTACAAGTCCAAGGTAGACAATTTACAAGTATATATACATTTGTTGTTTTCCTGTAACACTACAATTAAACGTGCATATAATGATGACTGAAAGCCATTTCCTAACAACGTTACAGAAATAATGACTGACTCCTTGATGCTTAGGTTTGCAGGCATCGCAGTGATGTCAGTAATAATCTTTTGGCATTTTGCAGACTATTCTTCTGGATTCATCAAGGGTCAGCAAAGCCTTTTTTCCCTGAATAATTTATAAAATACTTATCTACCTTTCACTTAGCATCTGCTTGGTTTCTTACACAGTTTGACCATAGTACTTTTGGTCACAGCATTTATTTCCATTCATTCCAACTGCAAAAACAACTTAGATAAAAACTTAAATGGATTTAGCAAACACTAAGTGATAGTAAGACAATTATTTATAAAGGATCCAAGAAAAACATGCTTAGTTGACTCCAAATGAATCCAGGAGAATATGCAGCAATATCTTAAAATTCAGGAATCATGGAACACACAGCAAAATCCCACGCTGGGGATGGTACTTATATCCATATGTACAAATTAATTATCTACATGATTAAGATCTCCCTATCCAAAAAAGATAATCCCTCCATTTGTTCTCCTATATTTATAGGGTTACATTGTAATGGAGATGTCATTAAACGGAAAGCAACTGGTCCAATTTATACATTTTATATTCAATATTCTAATAAATTTTACCATGTGGAATACCTGTGAGTCATGAGTAAAATTTATCAACATTAATATTCTATATTCTCTTTCTAACACAGTCGCGTCAAAGGAGAATAAGACTGTTATACTGATTTTACAACAACTCTAATTGTAGTTCCTCATTCTTCAATGGAAATTTAATAAAAGAATTGTAACCATTATACAAAGAGCTTCATTGATATAGCTTGTTCCCTTACCTTCTGATGAGGGCCTTCAACATGGATAAGTACAGACATTGATACTGTTAACAATATGGAGACACAAACAAGAAATCTATACTGCAATAACCTACAAAAGAAAAAAAACAGATGAGTGGGAGAAAATGAATATGACAATCTAAATATTTCATGGATCCACTCTATAATTAGTTAATGCTGATATAACAAAAATGCATATTTGCAACCAAGATCAATTAGAGAACCCAGGAAACTGTATTGGAAGAAAAATTTCATAGAATTTACTATGCTAGGTGCAGTTTCTACTAAATTTTTCCTTTTAATTACTGTTTCAGGTAAGTTTTGCAGTTTAACATGATCAATATCTAACCCAATAAACTGTTTAGAATGGGATTTAAGGCACAGCATACTTTTCAGCAGACAAAAATTAAATGCATTTCTTTAAAATAAGAACTCTATGTAAATGTATGCTACATAATGAATTTCTGGTTAGAAGTTAGGAGTCCTATTAAAACACGACAGCTTAACGTAAGCAGTCATTTGAACACAAGCATTATGCCAGCTAAGTTAGAGAGAATTTTTCTAATTTTCTATGGTACATAAGAGGGTGGTTGTTACTGAGTATGAGCAATACTCACTTAGTTCCATAGGTGTATAGATCCAAAAACAGTTCTCTTCCAAAGTACTCAAGAGTAGTAAGAGGTTTCCGCCATATCACTAATTTACTTCTTTCCTCCTTCTCTCTTTTCCTGTCTGCTTGAGAATGGTGATGATGATGCCTTTTATTTGGATTGAATGTATCACCATTAGGACGACTAGAACCACGGCTTAAGTCCATTCCTTTGTGCTTTCCACCAGTGGTCACCACTCCACCGTCTAAAGACATATTCCCAGAGTGTCCAATTTTCTCCAGGCGCTGCAACTATTAAGTGTTACTTTAGTTAAGTGAATTACTAGTGAATAAATTAGTAACATAAAAATTCGAACATTTTAATCATTTTAGGAACATACTAAAAAGAATCATGAGTCAAGTTTCTCAAATTATAATTATTTTACTTCTATGAGTAAGCAGTAGTAGTAGTTATTCTAGAGAAATGCAATAAAAGAGATAAAAAAATTAATGGGTTCCTAATTTACTCTGAGGAATATGTATTACAAACAATTCCTCAAACATCAATTGAGCAGAAATTGCCAGTCTACTTTCAAAAAACATCATTAAATTAAAAGATGACCTAACAAAACCGATTATCTAATAAAATATGACAAAAGATTTGCAAAATGCTGGAGAGGAAATAAATCAAGTTATTCTGCAGAATCTACAGTGACTCACTTCATCACTGATAATTTCTATTATCGTATAATCCTTAATAAATGCACTACAGTCCGACATGACTGTAGCTCTTCACTAAGTTCATACCATATTTTTACGCTTGTCTATCCCTTAATCTCTGTCGTATCCATTCAAAGGTCACAACATAGCACTGGTGCCAAATGTCAACAAACTTAGTAATTATGTAAAATAAAATTTGAATTTTCGGATAATGGTAATGATGTTATCGAAATACCATCACGTTCGATAACTCATTCAAAACTTAATAAAAACAATTATGAGTCGCATTATAAAAATTTCTATGCTGAATGACTCTTTGAACTCCTAAAATATACACAGATTATCGAGTATTTAACTTTGCGCACATAGCAATGTCAACTAAAGCAAACTCAGACTGAATCACTAGCAAAACATTCAAACAGGAGAGGTAGTACGCCAAGGTTTCTCTTAGTAAATAATCTCGAATTTACAGTATACGAATTTCTCGAAATAAAGTTATACGATTTTACTTTTAAAGTCACGATACGCCACCCGTTTTAAATTTCTGAACACCGTTTATTAACGGATAGAAAAATCATTGATATATTTCACTAAGACGCTTACCTTTCCATGTTGGACGCTATGTAAGTCACTCCCTTGAAACATACATAACATAATAAACTTTCGACTTCGGTGAAAGCGGTCCCGGGTTCGATCCCCGGTGGGAGCCTACGTGCGAAATGACCTTAGCTGTCGAAGCACTTTTAACAATACTACTACTACAACATACACTAAGAATATGCCAGATATTTATCATTATTTATTGATTTTTCCATTATTATTTATAAACAACAATCACTAATCAGGACTCAAAGGATAGATAGGAAAAATATCTTAAATCAAAGCTACAAGGCCGATTTCATTAATTTTAGTAGAAAATACTGTACAAATCATTCAAGACATAATACCCGGCAGCGAGTAATTGCTACCATATCAGTAATAAATCAGACACTAAAATTAATATATAAATAAGGCCTACCAGTTCTGCCTTATTTCCCGAGGTTTTACCACCTCGTTTCTTCAGCTCAGTTTTTAACTGTTCTTTGGTTAATTTTTGCAAGTCACTCTGATCAACTATTTCCACACTTTTGTGACTACGAATATTAGTCACATTTCCCGCATTCTTGACAGAATTTTTCAATGCACTTTTCGTTTTATTGTTCTTCTTTGAACCCATCTCACCTTAAAAGTACTCGACTAATAAACCAAACGTTTTGGAAATAATAATCCAAAATAATATAGCCACGTCCGGAAAGTGTTAGTAAATAATTGCGGTGCATGGAAAATTTTTACACCTCAGCGTCAAGGTTTACTTCTACGTAATCAACCGAGATCGATCCCTACTCACACCACCGCTGTCTCTTTTAAAATAGCGATGAAGTAAGTGGTTTTATTGGATATTTGAGAAGCCTATAACAAATTGAACACTTACTACAACCTCGACACAGCATTGACTAAAACTCAATCATTAGGAAGTATTTAAGGTGCACTTTCATTTGCGATCGGAAATTAAGATTAGCCTACAATCGAACAATTAAGTTCAGAGTTCAAATGCATTTTAAAACTTTATCTTTAATCAGATATACATTCCAACTGAACCTCACGTCATCAAAACAGGTGAAATCGGCGAAGTTAACCTCATAGTATATCCTTTAGTCGTTAGAGGTCTTAAGGTGCGCAAATATGTTCAAATTGGCGAAATCATGTGTGATACTTTTGATTGGGAGCACTAGGACAGTACGTGCCGCTACGCGATTGGATTACCCTTTCACATACATTCATGAGTTTATTAAATACTCAACTACTTTCTGTGTTTAACTTCTGAATTTTATTTTTATACTCCAAAAAATTAATGCCTACATTTTACTAAGTCTTTAATGTCACTTAAATGGATTTCGAATTTTTTTTACTAAATGTAATGTAAATAATGCTAATATCATATGTTTACATTACAAGTATCCGGTATTTTCCAAATATTATTCAAGATATAAAATCTCAGGTCATTGCCAGTTATCTGCCAATTAATCAAGTATATGTACATCAGTGTTCTACTTTTTATAGGTTCATGTGCCTTAATATTCCCTATTCAGTGCCATTTCCTTAGTTTCTTGGTACCTTTCCCAACCCTTTATGTCATCTAATATCTTTTGCCTTTGTCTTTCCCTCTGTCTTTTCCCTTGTATTCTATCCCTAATTACATTCTTCAGCGATCCCTTTCCTCTCAATCTTTGACTCATCCATATCCTCTGTCAACGCCTAAATATCTCAATTGAAAACCTCTCCTCCCCAACCATCACTAGTACATCTGTGTTTGTTTTCCTATCAACCAAACTTACTTTTTCCAATCTATGTCATAACCAAATCTTGAAGGGTCCAATCTTTTGATTTCCTCCTTTCTTAAGGTCCACATATTGCACTGACACAGTACTACACTCCATAACAAGAATTTTACCAATCTTATCCTGATTCCTTTATCAATCGATAACTTAGTAACTGATCATTAACTTAGCTTCCTTTCCTTTAGTAAATCTCATTACTTAAGTTTTTACTTACTTACTTTACTTTTACCTACTTACATTTTCTTCAATTCCAAATACCCTTGCTTTATCATTTAGTGCATTTACTCTTTACTTGTGTACCTTTTTTGGAATATCACAAAATAGCTTTATCATCTGCATATCTTACTTCCATGCCAACTTTATCTCCCTATTTATTCTTCCCAAGCTTCATTTACCATTACCTCTGAATACATATTAAAAAGTGATGGTGATAATGGGCCTTATCTTGTCTTACCCCCTCAGCAACTCTGCCCATTCTGATTCACCATCAGCAATTCTAACTCACTCTGTTTTACATAGTTACATATTTTGCACCAAACACCTACTCTTTCCAGTCCAACGCAATTCTCTTTATAATTTCCAACAGTTTTGGCCACTGAAATCTTTCTAAAAGAGTATTTTTCTTTTCTAAAAGGCTTTCCAATAGAAGACAATCAAGTATAAATTGTATTTTAAAAAATCGTGTAATAAATTCTGAAATAATATTTAAGTATGATTAAATGTAATTTAATGTGATATCAACAGCATTAGGTATTATAGATAGTATAATTTTTTGAAATATTGGGATTCATGCATTGAAACTCATCTATCTCTCATCAAACTTTATCTGGCTGGTTGTTAATTTAAGGAAGTATTTTCATGGCATCATATTCCTCTTTCATGGTGGCTTTAGAGGTTAGAAATTATTATTAATGCAAGTTTTTTCCACTTACAGGAGCAATAGAGGAAGATATTGAGAAATGCTTGCAAGAAACAAAGAAAAAGGTGATCTGGATAAACCCACTGTCCAAAAAGTGATGAGCTTCCAGAAGTACGGAAAGCACAAAATGTGACAGTTTACTTACTCCACTTCACTCCTCACACTTCGCTGTACAATGTAAAGTGAAGATAGCTCAAGAAGCAGGCTGAGCAAACTGATTCAATTCATAAAAGGGGATGAAATTCAGGTATCCTAAAGCTATGTGATGTAAGGAATAACAAGTGTGAAAAATAGCAACATAACTGAGACTTTAACCCAGGTCTCCTTATCTATATGATGTACATTGCTCAGCATTTCATGTGGTAACAACCACATCTCCAATGGTTTAAGGGACAGTTAGTCCCAACTAAACCCCAAATTCGGAGTTCATGAAAAACAGCCTTGTTTTGAATAATAACTTGGAAATGGTCACGCATATCATGTGACAATGGTAATACCATCTTTTGCGAAAGAGAAAATAGTACGTACCAGGTATATTTTTTGGAAGGTACGATATATTGTGAAGAAAACGATAATGACAACAAAAGAGGAAGGTTGAAAAATACTTAGGGAATAAATGGAGAACAATAAGAATGTTTGGGGGAGCATAAAATATTTGGATGGGACAGAACCAAAGATGGAGTAGATGTTAAGATAAAAAAGTAAAATTCAAAAATAAAATAACATAGGTGAACATGGGACGTTGGAGTAAACCAAGAAAAGAGCATTGGAGAAGAAAAGATATAATAGAAGGTCATAATAAAAAGAGTTTGAAACTTCAAATTTCAGTTAGAAATGGAAATGATATCACAGTAAAGAAGAAAATTATTTTAGATGAGCCATAACCAGGAAAGCCTTGAAGCAGAGCAATGAAATAAGGTGGGTAACCTATTGACTGAAAGATTAAATGAAAGGAGGAAACAACAATTTAAGGAAATTAGAGGAGTTAGAGTGACAATACAGGTGAAATAGAAGATAATAGCTTCAAAGAGGGAAGTGATGAAACCATGAAGTTACATAAGGAATGAGGTGAATTGACTTCCAGGTGTAGATGCAGTAACATCAGGTGTTTGCCGAATCAGTGCATCTGATGATGCTATGATATGGACTCTTGAGAGAGATTAGGAAGACAAAGAAAATGCAACTGATCTGAGACAAGGCAATAGAAATGAAAGCAGGTTCATACTTACCTGCCACCTTTCCAAGCAGGGAAATTTGAAAATAAATTAGAGATGTTTAAAACAGAACATGTCTCCACTGCTACGTAATGGCAAGATTGTTTCATACAACTTGAGATTGAGAAATTAATGGGGAAAGAGGAGAAGGAATTATAAACTTTAGAGAAGACAGATCAGTTATGGATTCAATTTTAACTTAAGCACTGAATGTAACATATAAATGGCATACCAAAGTTTGAGAAGCATCAAAAATTAATGCATTTAGCTATGGAGATGATTCTGCCCTGGGTTGATTTGAAATAAGCATAAAAAAGGGAACCAAATGGAATGGCTCTAAACTAACAAAGCAGTTCTGAATTATGGACTTGGTTTGCCACCACAACATCTTATTCTAATAACAAAGTTTAGATGAGGGTTAAGGCAAAAATGAGTAAATTGGAAGACCTCTGGGTAGCCAAATGGGCATTTGATTATAAGATCTCTGGTAGCCATGGCTTTTGTTGAGAGAGAGAGCTTGAGTTTGATTCCTATTGGGGACTCAAGTGCAATTTACCTCAGCTGTCAAATCATATTTAGAAAGTATGTAGGAATACATTAAAATGAAACACTCCAATAATTACTTAAGTTTTACTTGTTACACAGTGAAGGAAAAGAAAGTTCCAAATAAACTCAATACACAGAACAAGTAAGAAATTTGTTTCAAAAATTAACCCTGAAAAATAAATATGTATTAATGAATAAGGGAAGGAGATGTGTGAATAGAGAACTAGAACTTAATAGGTCTGTTCTATATTTGGGATAAAATTGTTTAATGAAAATGAAGCAAAGGGAGGCTAGAGAAGGAGACACCAGCCAACAAAAAGAAACAAACTTCTATCATAGGATGGAGAAATAAGTAATGAAGAAGGAATCTCTTAAAACTGCATATCAGTAATTTGTAACAACTGCCTCTTCACTCTACCATAAACAAGTAGTAAGACATTTATTGAAAAGAAGAAATCATATTTTAAGAAATGGGGAAGACTATATATAGTCAGTGTGTGTGTGTATATATAATTATTCAGTCACTCCTATAGGAGAGACTGAAGTAAGTAATAAGCTTGGATGAGGATGACCAGCAAGCAATGCAGAAGGAATTTTTTCTAGAGAAAATTTCCTTTACTTTCTGACCTTTCACATATTCATACTGCAAACTGAAACACATTACTGGATTATGAAGATATATTACATTATAGAGGCCTTACTATGAGGATGTTTAGTGTGAAACTACTTAATCAGGGTTAATTCATTGCTTAAGAGGGAATTTATTGCTTAACTGGTACCAGTAAATACCTAGAATTATGGCTCTAAAGAATTGATCATAAGGAAACTTTTTTATGTTTGAGTATTATAGATTATACATTCATGAAGTAATACAAAGATTAAAATACTAATGACATTTTCAGCAAATTAAACTAGAAATTTCTCTCCTAAAATGTTTATAAACATCACAAGAAAAACCTATCTAGGCCAAAATTAGAATATGAAAACGCTAAAAGTTATCTTTCATATCATGAATCTGAACTCCGACAAATTAAAATACCACAGAATTTTGACTAAAATTTTTCTAGGAATGATATTCTGAATTATCATCATCTATAGGCATTATATGCTATAACAATGAAACAATAATAAGCCTTTTTCAGTGAAAATTTCCCAAGTTTAATTTAATTACTACATGTTGTTATTTTCATTCAATTACAATTTTACTTTTTTAAACTCTTCATGCGGAGAAGAACTGATCATTTTGTGTACACAAGCATCTTACTCGTTTATGTCATTTTCAAAATGTTGCAATAAACCTATTATAGTAAATCCTTGATGTGCTGTACCCCAGAAATATCTCTTGTAAACTTAAAAATCCATTAAACATATTTAGACGCTCCATAACAGTGAACTTTTGGAGCGTTTTAATATTAATAATTATCACAAGGTTAGCCCTGAGTCTGTATCGTTTAAAACTCTATTCCTATTTCCTGACTTTTGTGTAATAACCACTTCAACTTAATATAATTTTCTTCAATTTGCACCTTTACTGCTAATAATCAAAATTACCCAATCGAGAGTATATTATCCATGAATTAAGGTGAAGTTGAGCGTTTATTACTAAGTTCAATTCCACAAGTTAAAGCAATCCATGATGGTATCGTGTATTTATATGTTAGCAACATATACACAAAAAAGTAACCCTAATATGTTTATAGCGCAAGAATATCATTATAAGAAGTTGTTTCTTGACTATGCAATACGGTAAGGTAACGATGCAAATGAAAAATACCTAAAACGATTCACACCGATTAGTAAATGGAGAAATTGAGATTTGATAAATAAAATATCAATTTTCGTAGAATTGATTTAGGAATGGTACTAGTTTATGTCTGAATTAAACAATGCAATACAAAAAGATCGATCTATTTGTCCAAAAAAATTAGCAAGAGAAGTCATTCCATAAATTGACAAATAGATTTTAAATTTCCAACAACACTAAGGCGACGATCGGTGAAACGCAATTATTTTTGGTGAAACTCATTTATCTCTCGGTAAATATAAGAAACATTACTCAAAAAGCCGGTTAGTAGAATTAGTTGTAGATTTCATTACACAATTAAGATTCGTGTCCCCTTAACACTAACTCCACCTATACAGTACGCATGAAACCAAAGATCAATTGATACACAAGAATTATCTGCGAATGGAAGTATGAGGGCGTTGGTTATGCTCGTTATGCTGTTGTTTAGTTCAGTGAGTCTTGGGGGGGTTCGGGAGTAGGTCTGGTCAACCTCTCCGAAGTCATTTATAGTATAAATTACGCGTAAGTTGTATCTTAAGCACCATTGTACTTAAATTTTGTGAAACTAAGTTGCCATTATTTCATAAGTTATCTGTCGGTTTCCTATTACGCAGGAGAGGTAATTCCTTATAAGTCTGAATATTGAGTTGACAAAGGCCAATTGCAACAACATGGCTGCCCAAACCGGGTATCGAACCCCTGGCCTTATATTGTTATGCGTCATCAAATATATTTCTTTTTTCATTCTAAAATGAATCTTCTATCACTATAAGGAATTATGACCTCCTTACTGTACTTACTACTATCGAAATCGGAAGCATGTAATCACGCCAATTAATGGTCCTCCCTTGTTGTTTTTGTGTATTTGTTTGTGTTGTCATATTGTTATTGTTAATATTGATTTTAGATGTAGTCAGGTGTTCATCAATTAAGGTACTAAGAAATATTCATTAATTTGCTTCCTTTTATTGCAGTATCGGCTGCTGTTTGCGACTTCAGGAGGTGCTGGTTTTTCATGCCAGTCATGTTCTAGTAATTGAAAGACTCACATATCCAAGGATGTCTCAGGGAGAACCATTATTTCAAATTATTACATTTACCTACTAGTCCATCGTTGAAACAGTTTTGCTTACTTAAATTGACCATGAAATCTTAATAATATCAAGATTAGTTCAAGATTCAAAGTGTTTATTAGTATGTTTTATATTTCTAAAAATAACGTTCACATAGTTATTTTAAATAGCTACTTGGGTGATAAATATATCAATATACATGCACCTATTTTACAAAGAGGTACACTTTAATACAGGGGATAGGTCCATTTGGGTGATGTAGCAGGAGGTTTAGTTTATAAGATATACTCTGGTGTAAATCCGCTATCTGTAATGTACTTTACATGAAAGGTACTCTTAGAAATCGCAATGATGCATAGCATTTCTGTCGGCATAATCTTGCACAGAAATGCTTTTCTTTTCTTTACTCCATTACAAAGAAAAGGAAAACTAAAACATGAAGTGAGTGACAGGTCATAAATATGGTGTTGAATAGTTTTGCAACATCACTGTATTTTTAATGCAAAATTTCACGGGTTTAGTGATAAGCTTTAGGCAGTTTGGCTGCAAGAAAGATAAAGAGTACTTTAAATGATTGTGTTGTAAATAATGTGCAGGTGGGTTGGAGATAATTGTAGATTTGGTTGATAATGAATGAAAATCTTGAAGATGGTACAACTTCTGGGAAGTCCAGGAGATCGTATGCCAATGTTCCCAGTGCGTTGCTGCCAGAAACTCAAGCATTTGTACGGGAGACGCTTGGTATCGTGATGAAATCAGAAGAGGATTCTACTCATGAGCGATGCTGCAAGGAGGAAAGTGATAGCCAAGATGAAAGTGTTGGTGTTGATTGCAGTTCTATTAGGAGGGGACAAATATCCATAGCTTCCCACTCTACTGTGGGAATTCATGAAACTCAAGTTCTTCAACATGAAAAGAAAACGGAAGAGGGTTTGTCTGTTGTCGGAGAGTGCGACGTCTGCCTTGGGTCTGGGAGGGATCCCACTGGTAGACCGTGTAGCTGTAGTATTCCTTCCACATCTTTTCCTCCACTTGATTCCATCATGGGATTACAGCAGGTGGCCATTCAGTACATGCAGCAGCAGCAACAACAGCAGCCATCGTCATCAAAAAAGCGATTTACTACCTCTCCTTCTATTAACCAAACGCGCCCTCATGCCTGTCCAATTTGTGGCCAGTGGTTCTTAATGAGGGAAAAACTTGTGCTTCACCAAGTAATGAACCATGGGATGCATCACTGTCGACATTGTTCAGCCGTCTTTTCAACGGCAGATGAAGAAGAGGAACATCGGAAAGCGAATCATTTGCCACCTGTTTGCGAAACGTGTAAGAGACCTTTTCAGAATGCAGTGGCCTTAGCAAGACACCTTTCCGCTGTCCATGATGTCTGCACTTGTCTTCTTTGTGGTGTCTTAGTCAGACCTCGGGCTTCTTACGCACTCCATGTGCGTCGTAAACACTTTTGTGTCAGGGAAGATTATGACGATGAAACGGTTGGAGAATGGGGATCACCAGAAGCCCCGTCAGAAATAGAGGGCGAAATAGAAGAAACAGCAGTTTTACCAAATTTAATTGAAGACGCCGATGGTGCGTGGTCTTTCATGTGTCGTCTCTGCGGCAAAGAGCGACGAAAGACGGACCTTTTTGGTCACTTTTTTTCATATCATCGCCTTTCCTTACCTTGCCTCGTCGACCTCTTGTGGCAGGAACTTGGTCGAGTTGTCATAGCTGGTGCTCCTCCAGCTCGAGCCACAGAAGAAAATGAAGACGAAGAAGAAACAGACGTAATGCCACCCCCAATACAAGCACCACCAGCTACTCGCCATGTGAAATCTGCCTCCATTTGTGCCACTACTATCTTGGAGGAGCGAAATGTTGAAGAGAACAAAACCTCTTGCACTGTCTGTGGATCATCTTATCCTACAGAAGGTGATGTAACAACAACACCCAAAGAAGCACATATGGTGTTCTGTTCTCAAAAACCTTTTTGCAGGGCATGTGGCTTTACTTGTTATAATGAGGAGGAATTAGACAAGCATGCAGACTCGGGCTGTCCTCTGTCTACTGCATTATGGCCTGATCTGGGAGGAGTCCCTTGTCCTTTCTGTAGAGCCCCTGTTTCTGGTGGTGCTAGTGAGTATGAGACGCACATGGTAACTGAGCATGGATGGCAGCGAGCAAACAATTCAGATCCTCCCATTGTTTGTGATGACCTTCTTAGACCAGGACCCCCAGTTACATGCACCCTTTGTGGAGAGCAAAGTGGAGTGACTCTAGCAGGGGATGTGCATTCCCTGTTTGAACATCTTCAGAATCACAGTCTAACTCTTGGCCCTTCTCTCTTTACTCTCTCTGCTATTTCATCTGCACTGGAAAGACTGGCTGACCCTGATGTTCCCGACCTCAGCTTAGATGGGGAAGATTTGGGCCTTGGTGATAAGGGAGAAGAAGGTAATTACGACTCCAGTGAAGAGGGAGGGTCATCGATAGACTTCGAAGATATGGAGAGTTACGTTGGAGGAATGGATTTCTCAGGTATGGATGCATGTGAGGATGAAGATGATGACATAGTTCCTCCAAATGCTCTGGACACTGATTTGGGGGAGGCAGATGTGGATCCTCATGATGTTGAGTTAGTGGTAGGAGATGCAAGTAGTGGTGATGAAGAGGAACCCTCTGACTCAGCATCATCATCGGTGAAGGAAGAGGGGGAAACTAGGAAGAAGGAAGGAGCTTTAGAGCCCCTGGAATGCGAGCTTTGTCCCAGACAGTTTGACTCGGGTGATGAGTATCGTCTCCATCTTCAAGCAGTACATCGCCTGACATTTGGTGGAATGGACGATCCAAAGGTCAAAGAAGAGCAGAAAGAGAGAACACCTTGTGCTTGCAGATTCTGCTCTCTCCAATTCCAGAGCAGATGGGAGCGCAGTGGACATGAGGTTGGAGTCCATCCAGAGGAACGAGATTTTTTCTTTAGGTGCTATGCTTGTGAAGACACTTTCTCAAGTAGGGTAGGTATATTAATTTTATTGTAATTTATGTTTACTACATTTTCTAAGTTTTTTAAGTTTTTCTCTGAAAGCTATGCATTAGACTCATGCATGGATAATTTTTTTCTGAACTTCTAAATGCGAAGGAGTGGCAAGCATTTGCTTTCATTGCTAAATTGATATGTTAGGTTATTATTCCTTGAAATGTGATCAAAAGCTTTGAGAAGATGAGGAAATCTCTCATTTCTGACATGTATAGAAGGAAAAGCTAGTTCATTGAATGCTTAAAATTGTTAATATTGTAAACAATTTATTACTGCAATTCATAGTTCTCTTGAGTGACAAATGCAGAATATTTTTATCTCTATGTAACTTTATTTTTCTATGTACATAACTGAAAATCTAGATAGTTTAAACATATATAAGTGCTTATCTATGCACATTTAGTATATGCTCTTGCTGATAATGATATTTTATGTTAATATGTTTATGATTTGCAGGTAGTTGTTAGTTTGAAAGCTGCAAGTACAAGTTTCGATTTGATTGCCATCTCAATCTTGAAAATGTTATCCTTCTAGTCCTCCTCTAACTGTACTCCAGTGTTGGATAGTAATTATTTAATCGTTAGTGCTTATCCCTCTGATCATATTTTATTCTTGTAGGTGTGTGTGCGTCGTCACATGGAGTCAGCCCATCCAGATGAATTGCCCTATGACAAAAGAATGGGTTTTAAGTGTCGGCGATGTCTCGTTCTCTTTCCTCGCCTGGGTGCTCTAAAAGATCACTCTAGAGTTAAACACCCAGGTGCAATAGTATACAACTGTCGATTCTGTCCCTCTGTTTTAAAGACTAGGAAAACACTAAGGCAGCATGCCAAGGTAAGCTCATTTAATCCTTCATTTATGGCAGAATCACTTGCTTTCCCTTTAAGGATTGTAATTTTTCATTAAGGTTTTGTGATTTCCTTTATATTATGTGAGAAAGGAAATCAATATAAGGCTATTTCTTTATTAGTAACATTAATTAACAATGAAAATGAAATCTTTGTTGTTTTGCATCCCCCATGGCATTATTTTCCTAACTTTGAGCTGTAGAGAATGTTGTATGTAGATTGAAATTTTGAATTTCTCTACATTTTATTGCAAGCTTGGTAGAGATATATCCTAGTCACATGAGGCTTTATATAATCATAACTAATACACTGCATCAAGAAGAAGCATTTTCTAGGGTGACATTTATGTATGTATATTGTGTTTGTGGCCTTACTAATACAACTATAACAGCAGAAACTTCATAGTTTTCAACTATTGAACTGGAGCTTGAATTAATCTTGCTATAAACTTATAGTTGTAGTTTTGACAATTAAAAGTAATGTATTCTGCTATTATTAAGTCATGATAGGAAGTGCTGTTTTTTGTGCTCAATATTTCCTGACAGGAATTATCTGGTTTGTTGGATTCCTATTCAATTTATATTCCTCTAAATATTATTAGTGATTAAGTGCTGAAGTGATTCATTTTCCATACTTATAAAAATTATCCCATACTAAATGTTTGCAGTTTGTCAAAGGAAAGTTTTTGTTTTTCCAGGTTGTTCACTCAGAATCACGACGTCGAGAATGTTCACTGTGTGGTAAAGTTCTTTGGAGTAAACGTGCTTATGGAATTCATTACCGAATGAAACATAGCAAGACTACTAAAGTTGGCTTTAGATGTAGAATTTGCCAGAAGAGGTTTGATTCCAAAGATGAAAGGTATACATTACTGCATTTTTCTTCATGCTGGTAGATTCTTCTATTTTTCATCTCTAATGCTTGAAAATATGATGCAATATTGAGGCTATTAGTTAACCATTGAATTCATCTACAATTCGGCTTAATTATTAAAGGCAATCGAATTTGATTCTCAAATTAGATTGTTTTCTACAACATCAATAAGGACTCAGTCGATGCATTAATTGATTATTTACAGAAAGCTGCATTACCAAATTGATCATGAAAATGAAAGCCCCTACCACTGTCCAGATTGTGGAAAGGGTTTTGCATCTAAATCAGGGATGTATGGCCACAGGCAGCTTCACACTGGCACTGGAATATCTCGTTGTGAACACTGTGGGAAAGAATTCACGGTGAGAAATGCTTTTCTTGTTTCTTAACACTGGTGGTTTAACTATTTCTCACATTTGAACATATGTTTTCTAATTCCAATTCATGAGATAGGTAAATATTTTTTTGATAGAATTTACTCGTAGTTGATTGTATTATGACAGTTTGAAAAGTTGTTAGTTGACTCATTTAACTTTCTTGAGAAGATAGGATTTGGTCTTTAACTTTCAAAACTGTGCTAATGCTGAAATTTTTTTAATCATCATTTTCTTATTATTTTTACAGATATCCATCAATGATGGTAAATTAAGTTTCCAGTTAAATTCATTCTTATGAAATACTGCTGCTAATAGAATAAAAACCTTCAATATATATCAGATTGGTGAATTGTTCAAAGTTATTATTTTGTAATGTTCTATACTGACCTTTTAAAGGCTATTAAAATATTTCCAGAATATTTAAGAATGTCTTTCCCATTAGATAGTTAATACTTTGTAAAGACTAATGTCTCTATTTGTTCGATTACGCTGCTGACATTTTTTTGGATTGAGTGACGTTACTGACGTCCATTACGCTACTGACATTTTTTGAATATCATGTTCGTGATTTTCATTTCAGAGAAAGGACAGTTACAATGAGCACCTTTTAATACACAATGGTCCTCGCCACAAGTGCCCTCATTGTCCAAAAGAATTTGTTCAGCGCTCTAACCTTGTCCGTCACATTAGAATACATACAGGTAAGGAAGGTTTTGTTGAGAGATTTCAAAAATCTGTTTCAAGTTTGACACCTAAGACACCTATCTCATGGTAGATTGTTCTGAAGAATTTAGCAGAGATTTTAGGGAAGAGGAATTCTCATAAGTACATACGTATATAAAGTGACTTAAATCATATTGAAGTTATCCATATTTATTCAAAGTATTTCAGAGTTCATTTTGGTTTTAGTAACCTTTTTAATTTTCAAGTTATTAGTAGAAAATATTTTTTTTAACGATAAGTATTTCTGTATTATTCCATTGAAATTATAATTGTGACTGGGAAAATTTTTTTCAGCCTGAGCTTGGCATTGAGATTCATAATGAAGTATTACATCCTTCGTATTGTGGTTTTTGCTTTTCAAAACTTTTCTAATTACCATGAATATTTAATGTATGATTATGTATTTAAACTGTTGGCTTTCATCATGTTTCATGATAGCCCAGAAAATGATAACTCAGGGCATAGCATAAGGAGAAATAGTTTGTGTTAGAATTAGTAGTTAGTATGAAATTATCATGGAACAGAGTTGAAGGTAGTAGGAATTAAATGACATAATTTGAAAGTGAATAATTAATTTCCCTTTTCAGGTATTATTGTTGCTGTATGTTGTTTTACTTTGTCATGTATGTCGGTGTATTTAGTAATGTTTCAATTCTCAGGTTACTTTTCTGTATTTTTCTTGTGAAAGTTAAGTGTTACAGTTGTAATTTCACATAACTGACTGAGTCATTGAGTTTGATATTTCCTTTTTGTCATTTGTGTTTACCTTATAGCCTATAACAAAATCAATTGAAATAAAATTTGGCATAATACTTAACTCATTGTGGAAGGATCATTGAAGTAGTAGTTAATTTAACTGTGGTAAACTATGTAAATCACTATTTAATTTGACTATCCTCTACCACTTAGTATAAACGCTTTTAATTTTGTATTTTTCCCTGTTTCTCTTGATGCATTTAGCCTTTTAATAGCAGTTTTACACAATTTTGCCTCATTCTTCAAATTTTGTTGCAGGAAGTTGTTTGAGTTCTAAATTGTTCAAAGTTAAATTATTGCTTATCAGTTTTCTCATTTGAATAGTACTGAGTAAGTTAATCTATTCCCAAACCATTTAAGTTGTAATTTAACTGAGGAAAATCTAATATGTAATATTTACTGAACTAATATAATGAATTTACAATCAGAATTCTTCTAATTCTTGAAAATATGAAAGAGATATTTAATTATTGCAGTCCTATAAATGCTGTTTTGATGACATCTTTAATAAACATTTGTTTTTAGTTTGAGGTCCCATTATTCTATTTATTGATTACCTGTGTTACCCAAGAACATTAAAATAAGTTTGTTTCCTTTGTCTAACTAGGTGAAAAACCTTACAAATGTACTCACTGTGACAAAAGGTTCTCAGACAAAGGTGCCTGCAATTCTCACATTCGAGTCCACACTCGCGAAGAGACATGCAGCTGCCCATATTGTGGTCAGACCTTCTCCAAAAAACAGGTATGAATTTTGTTCCTATTGAAAAATATTTTATGCTTATTGTTTCCTGAAGTCTCTGCTTGAGAAATATGCTAGAAGACTATGAAGGTATGACAGCAACCACACTATTTATGGTCATTATTTATTTGCATGATACTTATTACAATGTTCATAAAACTCAGCAGATATGCTAATGGATTTCCAATCCAAATGAGTCTAATCCCACTTTTGTGGATAAAGATATTCATAAGTTTGTCCTGTTTATTTCAGAAATTGAAGTATCATATAAGAAAACATACTGGAGAAGGATTGATCAACTGTGAGATATGTGGGAAGGTAAGCATAATGAAAACTAATATTTTATGCAAAAATGTTGAACTAGTATAAGTTTATTTCATGGAGTTGCTTCAGATGTTGTCATTATAGTTTAGTTAAAGGAAGGTAAGGCTAAAACTTTGCTGAATGAGGGAAAATTTAAAAAAAAATCATGCTTTTAGTATTCAACTCATCAATTGCCAATTACTACTAACCAGAGCCATCTTAGAGCAAGGACATTGCACCATGGGCCCCATTTCCATTGAGTACCCCATTTTCATGTTATGCTACTTTAGTACAGGTCTAAAAGTTTAACATCATTGTAGTAGTAAAATTGTTGAAAGTGCTTCAACTGCTTAGGTCACTTTGCACTAACCCCCTGCCACACGCCAGAAGGCGGCTTGCAGGGTACTTATGTAGATGTAGATGTAAGCCCCCCTTGGAAATCAAACCCAGGACCACTTTCACCGAAGTTGAATTTGTTGCCCACTTGGCTATCCTGGAGCCCTGCTTTACATAATCTTTTCTTGCCTTAATTTCACTGAAAGGAATAACTATTAAAATCTTTTTCTGTTGGATTTTATTACTTTAATCACTAATAAGGTAAGGTAATATACTCTATTTCATGGCATATAAGATGCTGTAATATAGTATAGCACTAAGAGGAAAAATTCATATTCCTTTAACCATATTTCAAACAGTTTTATGGATTTCTTTTATTCCACTGTTCTACTTTTGCTCTTGCATAAGTTGAAATAATAGTCTAATCAGTATTTAGAGAAAATTTTTCTTATTTCTAGCATAAAATAAAGATTTCATGGTAACTAAGCTTGCATTCAGCATTTAAGATGCAGGACATCTTATGAAAAAATATGACATAAAATACATCTTATTGGCTGTGAAATATGGTATAGGGGGTGGTTATCTCCCTGTTCAATTATTTTACTCAGTGTCCCATGTTGCTAATATGGTGTTGCTACTAAAGCTCCCCATTAAATAAATGACATTGAATCACACTTAATTATTTTTTTCTACTCCCATTTATCAACAATGCTCTTCTGCCTGTGTGCTATGGAATCGCCTGATATCATCAACAAACAGTCGTTCACAAACAGCTTTGCCCTGAAAGAGCACAGAGTGATCCACAACCGCCAAACTCAGATTCTCTGCCCTCAGTGTGGAAAAGGTTTCAACAGTGAGAAGTACCTCCAGCGCCACATCACCATTGTCCACGAGCCGTCCAACGCATTTCCCTGTCCCCTGTGAGTTCTTGCCATGCCTTTTATCCCCCCTTAACCCCCAGCCATGCCCAAATCTTTATTCTTCCCATGAAATTCCCAATCAATCCCATTCCTTCTCTTTGAGTCCACCGACTTCCCACCGTCAGTGCTGTTCGGCTGGAAGATGTGATGCATATGCCCTGAACTAAGCCCCAAGTGTCAATCAAGACTGTTTCATTGGTCAGCATGGACACTTCTTTCAAGTTGACCGCAAACACATTGTTTTGATTTATATGAGGGGTTCATGTGATGTTGGTCTTTGCCACGTTTTTCTTAAATTTATATACGTGTTTTTGAATGTTAAATATTTGCCTCGGGACAACCCCTTTCACGTACGCATTTCTGTCTCAGAGTTTTATGTACAGCAAAAAGTGGCTTGGATCAATGATCCATGGACTCCTTTGAAGTAATGCAAAATCAGTCCTTTGAGTGATAGATTAGAAAATTTTCTCTAAATCAAATTCAGATTCCATGGGAAGTAAATAAATTCTTTGAAGTTTTATATTGCTTATGGGTATTGCTGCCCATTTTTTTACTTTGAAAAAATTTCACTATTTCAAATTTAATTACTTAATTATTCAAGCCTCTTTTTGATAAATTATGAAACTTCTCACATATGGCATTTTGTAGCTAGGGTATGCATCTACAATATTTGGTTTTGTGAGTGGATAACCAATTGAGACTAAATGGTGTTTCATCACTGCTGTGAACATTGTTTTCTTTTAGCTTGCAGTTGAATATGCTAGAAATTTTTACTAAAGTGTTTGTCATATTTATCTGGAACTTTTTGTGAGGGATTGGAAAGCATTGTGACATTATTTATACATTCCTGGGGCCAAAAAACCAAGCATTGCCTCTGCCATCATTTGCATGTGAAAGTAGCCTGGGCATTAATGCATGTTTAAATTCGTATTTGCATGTAAAGTTATTGTTCTTTATGATGCTCTTTGGCAAAGCTTTCCAATCTCATTACTACAGTTATTGAATGTGATTACTTCACACTTCGTAAACTTCAAGAAGGTTAGGATGTTTTGTTCTTCTTTACTACTGTGGTCATATGTAAATCAGTATATCTTTCTATTGGAAAAGTTGTTAATAATTTTGAACACTGAATTACATTTGACTTTCATATTTTCTCACTTTTTCTTTCCCATTATTTTATTTTCCTTGGTTCTGAATTCATTATTTTAAAAGACATGACATGGTGCATCTTGCCATTTTGCTTGATAAATGCTTAAGATGCATTTCATTGTTTCAAGTGAACATTTTTTTTCCTATGTAGAAACATTTCACAGATATAAATTCATGAAGCTGATTTTTACTCATGCATTTTATTTTTTATCATTAGATAAATTGCTGATTACAGTTTTAAGTTTCAAAAGTGCCTGTTTTCATATGAATAATTTTAATTATTTGATAAAAACTTTATTTGAAAGGCTGTAGACTTCAACCTAAACTCTGCCTTTATCCCTATGAAGTAGAGAGATTTCTGGTAGTTTGAAATTAGACTCTAGTTCTGAGTGATTCATAAGTTAATTTCCTATATTACTTGAATTTTTTCTCACATTCATTTTCTGCTCAATATAAATATGAAGTCTTTTGTTTACAATCATCCTTAAATCAATTTTTATTTCTAGTTTTCCTTGATTTTCTGAGTAATATACAGTCATTTATTTTTATACAATTGTACTTGAAAATATCTATTTTTGTTTTCAAGTAAGCAGAAAACTTAAGAATCACCTGATATATGTACCTTTTGGATCATGATAGTTTCTTGTATATTAAACCAATCTAATGTAAATCAAAATCTGTCTTAAATTTAAACTTTGACTCTAGCCTTTCTCTTTTGTGCATAGTTATATGGAACCATCCTGACACTAGCCTTCTTTGCTATTTGAATAAAGACTATTAAACAAATATTATATTTCTCTCTTCATAATATCTTTACCCTAATGGTATACCTTGGGCTATTTCTCCTGGGTTTATATTGCATTATTTTTCATGGGCCTTTAAGTAGAATTCTTTAGAATCTTTTTTTCTACCAACACCAACCAAAGTCTTGATTTTTTAATTATAATTTTGTGACCCATTAAATTAAGTTTTCCACTTCCTTAGATCATCCCAAAAAATGAGTGTTTAACCAGTCCAACTTTATGGGTATCGTGTGTGCGTGTGTGTTGTAGGTGCGAGAAGGTGTTCTCCCAACAATCCCGCTTGCGAGCACACCTCATGACGCACACAGGATTGAAGCACATGCGCTGCTTGCTGTGTGACAAGGCATACTCCGTGCGCAAGTCTCTGAGGCGACACCTGCTAGAGAAGCACCACATCTCTCCGGAGCACCCCCACTACAAGCGCTGCTTCCATGCCATGTCTCCAGAAGAGGCGGGTCTGCCTCTCCTTGCTGCTGCAAGAGCTCTGGCGCTGGGTGCGGCTGCTGCAGCTGCTCATGCTGCTGCCACTGGGGGAGAGGATGCATCGGTTGGTGAATTGGAGCCCAAGACGGGTCAGGAAGAAGAGGATGATGACGATGATGAGGAGGAAGAGGAAGATGAGGAGAGTGATGGTAGTCAGGATGTGGAAGGAAATCCATCTCAGCC
Organism: Ladona fulva; assembly: GCA_000376725.2. Lineage (NCBI taxonomy): Eukaryota > Metazoa > Arthropoda > Insecta > Odonata > Libellulidae > Ladona > Ladona fulva. The sequence continues at coordinate 763,494 of KZ308364.1, read as the reverse complement.
ATGGCCCGTCGATATGACATGGGCATCTGGTAGGGATGCACCAGTAGCTGTGGGGCAGACAGCAAGGAGGGGAAGAGGTCGAATTGGGGGACAGAGGGGAGAAACCTCTAGGGGAAGGCCACAAAGGTCTCCTGGTAGACCAAGAGGGTCTAGGGGTAGCACTGTAAGCAGGGGCATCATTGGAGAGGGTCCAAGTGCCCCAAGAAGACGGGGTAGCACTACGGGTAAGAAGCGACGGGTTGAAGCGATTGCTGAAAGCTTGATGCAGAACACAAAAGGAATGCTCTTGTCATTAGGGGAGGAGAGTGGGGAGGCTGGGGGATCACAGAGCATGATGGGTGGGGTCATGGGATTTGATATAGCTGGTAGTAGTGGGGAAAGGAAAGACATCCCAGAAGTGTTAAGTATAAAGCAAGAGTCACCAGTAGATGAAGAATCACAAGTAGGGAACAATGGTGTGGAGAGAAAGAAAGGAAGTAGAAAGGCTCAGGTGAGTGAATTGGGTGCACATTGGTTGGCTGGCGAATGAAACTATTCCAGTCTGCTTGGACCAAAAGACTTTATTTATTACACTGTTATTGGGAATATTTTAATGACTAAATACCTCTTCTGCCTAACTTGGCAGACTTTTTTAAGGTAAATATGTATTTACAATGATTTTATCAGAAAGTATCCTTTTTCACATCAATACAGAGTTTATATTTTACAGTTGACCAATTACTTTATATGTTTCACAGTTTCTAATAGTTGTTCTTCACCAGTTATGAGGCTTTGTCTCATTTTTTCACTGTCATTGGAAATATTTATTTGAAATTGACTGTTGAATGTGACAAATGAAATGTGATTGTAATCAATTTCATGAAAAGTATTCATGAGCGACCATTTTCTATGTGACAGTTTTTCATGCCAAAATGCAGACTTCTATTATAGTTTTTTCGTAATTTTGCTCCAGTCTCATGGTTTCAACTCTTAATGCGGGTATTGCTGTGGTGTCAAATGTGAGGAACTCACTTATCTTTTAATGAGTGGAAGAGTGATTGTGATAATGAATGGGTGTGCCTCTTTGCTGATTGAAAGGAAGTTCCAATAGGCATTATTACTAAAGTCACAAAGTTTTTCATTGCTAAGTCTGGTGGTCATATGTACTTCTTGGTCAGTATAGCCCAATGGCACTTGGGTGTACAACTTGGGAGAGGTTATCTTGTTCCATACGTCCGACAAATAGCTTTATTTTTTTCTACATTATACAGTGCTTACATATTGTTTACTTATTATAATTAACAGAAAAATCAAAACATTCAGGGCAGTTAAATTAGCCAATACCTCTCATGGGTTATTGCTGCTACACACACCAATTGTTGATAGTTTATTGGATTTAGGTACCCATATTTTTATTTTGTTACAGTTTCAAACAACCTTATTAACATATGATTTAACGGTAGTTATTGAACATAGAGAAATCCTTTTCCTTCTTCATTCATGTTATATGCATTTTCATTCACATATGCTTGGTTTGTTGTTCTTATTTGAAGGGACATAATAGTAGCCCTTTCCTGTTGGCCTTTGTGGAAATGCTCTGTAGGCATTTTCATTATCTCTTTTTAAATGGTATAGTTATCTAATTAGAAAAAGAAACTATGGATAGTACAGTACAAAATATTGATTTGGGTGTTATTTTTATGAATGAAATGTTAATTTTTGCTGATATAAAAGTAAGTTACGGAAAGTGAATAGCAGGTATGACTGCTTTATTGCGTATAAAGTTCTTTATAGAATAAGGTCTGAATGAGGGGATTCAAATTTAGGATAAAATGATATGTAGCTCAATATTATTTTGTGGGTATGGCCTTTATAAATGCATGCCAATTATTAGGTGATTGTCATCTTTCCGGGAATGAAAGAATTAGCTGCATTACTCTGGAAGTATACTTCACGATAATCACTATCACAACCTCCAAAGAAACTTTCCTCTACTACTCATCAGCGTGCTTTTGTTATCACATTCAAAGTTTCTAACTGTACATAACTAAAAATACTTGCTTATTCATTTACTACCTCCAAACACATGCTATTCTGTCATTTTAGTGGCAGATATATCTGAATTTACTGGCAATATATTTGTTTTAAATTTAAGGTTATAGAATGATTCTAGATGGAAATTTACATGGCATCATTCCTAAAATTTAGATTTGTAAGCTACCTGAAATGAAAAAAAATTTATTACTCCCGTTCCTTTGGGATTTTAATTGTAGAAATTGAATGCTATCTATATTTGATTATTTTTTGTGTGCATGCAGGATTTTATAGTAATTTGTGATTCTACTTACAAGGACAATTCAACTTTGATATTAAATCGTCTTTCTGGGAAATTTCTAGTTCATTCAATGGGATTTAGGCAAAAAATTCCATTTGTACTGTAAAGGAAGCACGTGATGTCTTTTATACCTCTTACAATTTATATATGTGGGCATTTGACTGAATTTCTAATAAAATCAGGTATTCTCAGAGTTATTTTTTGTAACTGAGCTAGGATTTTTTTAAATGGGCGATGTAGAAATATATAGTTTCTACCTCATTGAGCTGCTATAGAGAGTTTCCATTTGTTGGTGAGCAATCTTTGTCAGCAGTATGTTAAATTCAACTGAGTTTTGCGGCTCCATTCCTATGGGCTGATTGGCAATAGTTTATAGGGAAGTCTACTTCACACTCCTTAACTCATTCCTCCAATTCAAAATATTCTTCCACTTTTCCACATTTGCCTTACTATGCTTTTATTTCATCTCATATTTTTTATTTGAATTAGCTTTACTATTCTTTTGTTGCTATATCAATTGCTCCAATCATATGTGAAGCTGCAGCACTTGGAGTCAATTTTGTAGTAGTATAAGGTTTCCATGGGATGGGATCATATTAATTATTCATGTAATAATACTTATTATTAAATTTAGTTAATGCTTATATTATCCTGTTTAAAAATGTACGAATGACAATTTAAGAGTCATTCAAATTTCACCTCACAGTGTATCTGTTGGGGTTAGTCTGATTTGCTTTATTCTTCAGGTTTGGTATGCTTAATGTCTGTTTGCACTTATGGCCATCCATGTTGCCTGACTTGATTTGTATTCAGAAATGAATGGCTCAATTTGTTCTATCCAAAGGTGCCCATTGGCTCCTGGGCATTAGTGCCAGATTGATGGTGAAACTTCATTATTGTGGATGCTCTTTTATTCAAATGTTGTTGTGAATGTAGAAACTTATTTTATGGTACATTATTTTATTTGTGTATTTTAATCAATCCATATTGTGCCAGTTATGATGAAAAGTTTTGAGTTTAGTAGGTTGGCTCTCTACTTAAACTGCTTAGAATGGAATGATAAATACCTTATTTTCTAAATCACACACACAACCAGTGCTGATAGAATGACTTTGTACACACAGTTTACAGAGTTACAGTTTACAGAATTTTATTTACCTCATTTAAAGTTGAATTCCATTTCCACTATAATTTCAGGATCATGTACAGCAGAAATGTTAATTAGTCTATTTATACTCTTTTTATCTTCTAATTCTGGTAATCAGGGAATGTAAGGGTATTAGTTTAAAGTATAGTTTTATATAATGATGTTTTTAAACTGATATAAACTTTTAGTGTTTGTTTTAGAGAGAGGTTCATGCCTCAACAGTGGGTCTAATAGTACCAAAAATTTTTATTTTAAGATATGCACATTAGAGTAGTATGTTGTAGTCATTTAAATATTGTTGCCTCAATCAAGAAGTTTAATTATTTCCCTTTAATTGATGTATAGCAGTTGAACTAATGTTACCCTCTAATCCTTAAAATTTTATTTGGCACAATATGGAGAAGTTAGTAGATGTAATTCAAGCATTTTGCAGAGGTTATTTAATTTTTACATTGCCTTTAGGTAATTGACCAATTCATAAATTTCAAATGTTCCATGTCCACAATGTTGAAATGTTGCAGACATAATAGACGTGACCAAAGAGGTCCACAATAACGAAGATTGACTGTACCTATGTTATATTTGTTTTATTGCTGCCAGTTTTACATTGATAGAACTGGAATTTGAGTGCATTTTATAGCTGTTTCTACCTCACTTTGTCTACAGTAATAATAGTAATAGAGAAATCATAATGATTTTACTGTAATGTTAGAAAGGCAAGTATAAGAGAACTGCCAAAGACATTCTTTGTTAAGCTTCTCTTGATGAGCTTATATAAATGCATATATTGTGGAAGACATTTACTGAAACTCATGGTACAAAATGTTTGAAAACATTTATTTAATTCATAAATGACAATGATTTTCTAAGAAGTAGTGACAGTCATTGGTGTAATATACATATATATATTTACATGTACGTTATTTTCCATTACTTTCTTACTTTATATCTGAATATATTTGTCTATTAAACAAAATATATAAATACTAAACATCAGTACCTCTAATTATTGTACTTCTTTGTTGTAAATGTGTTGGTGAGAGTGGCATATTCAGGATAAAAATGAAAACCATATCTTTTTGAACTCTTGACATATTGTCTTATAAGTCATATTTACAAATAAATATATGTACAGCCAAATTTTTTTGGATGTTATTTCAGGAAGGAGAACATTATCTTGAGAATTATGATATTCTAAGGAAAGATTCTTTGTTTTTGCACTTATATTTGAAGTTAGTCTAATAATAATAATACTTGTCTTTCTTTTATTATTCACTGAAAATTATTACTTTAAAAAAAATTTCTAAATACTGCAGAACAAGTAATAAGTGGCCTATAATTATATTGACTGAATAATATAGCGAGTAACAATAAAGTATACTGTCAGAGAAAGTTTATTTAGCTAAATTATTTTTTCCTACTGGTGAGCACCTTAGAAACTGCAGTAGTTTAATCACACCTGTCTTAAGCTGTTTAGCTGTTAAGCAGACATCCTCTTGACTACTTTTGAGTAATAACACTTTGGTTTTAACTAAAAATTTTTATTGGATATTCTTTTATGGATACCTGATTTTTACTCACGAAATTTAAATGACTTTTAATACATTGAATTAACAGTAAAAGATTAACTTTACGAGGGTAAGGTGAAAATTTCTTGGCCCAACACAGAGATGGCGTTCTAAATAGCGAAAATTTATGATCCCTGCTTGGGCACATGTGTCATTAGTTTGTAAGACAAGTTTCAACTTGTTCTCTCAACTAGTTTGTTTACACGTATTGTTGCAGTAGACATCTTTCGTGTTTTTCGTAAAAATGGATAAATTTGAATATTGTACGGTCATAAAATTCTTCGTTTTGGATAGATTAACCCCTAAGGAAATTCATCCGAAGTTGACAAAAGTGTACGGGGACTCTGCTCCTTCAATGTCAACTGTTAATAAGTGGGCAGCTGAATTTAAATGTGGTCACACATCCCTCGAAGATGACCCACGTGAAGGACGGCCAAAAACCGCAACCACACCGGAAACCATTGAAAAGGTGCACGATATCGTGTTGGATGATAAGCGACTGAAGGTGAGTAAGATAGCTGAGGTCATGGGGATATTGGAAGAAAGGGTGCAAAACATCTTGCACAAAGAATTGGGGATGCAAAAGTTCTGCGCAAGGTGGGTGCCGCATTTGCTGAATGCCGATCAAAAGCAAATGCTCAAGCGATTTTTGCAGCAATGTTTGGACCTTCAAGAGGGCACTGACCAATTTTGCGCGGCGATTTGTCACCATGGTTCTGCTAGTACATGCCAAAAATGAAACAGCAGTCGAAGCAGTGGGTGGAAGCCAGTGGTTCAGCACCAAAGAAAGCGAAGTCGATCGCATCTGCCGGAAAGGTGTGGATCGCATGGCCAGTGTGTTATGGGATGCAAAAGGGATCCTGTTAATTAGATTACCTTGAAAAAGGCAGAACAATTACAGGCAAATATTACTCCAACCTTCTTGACCAGCTGGATGGCAAAATTCACGAGAAGAGGCCTGGCTTGAAGAAGAAAAAAATCATCTTTCACCAGGACAACGCACCTGCTCACAAAGGTGCATTGATGATGGGAAAACTATGGGATTTGGGGTACAATTTGCTTGGCCATCCCCCCTATTCTCCTGATTTAGCACCCTCAGACTTCCATCTGTTCCCAAACTTGAAGAAATTTTTTTCTGGGAAGCACATCGCTTCCAATGAAGAGGTTGAGAGGGCCATATATGGATATTTTTGCACAAACGAAAGACTTTAACTGCAACAATACGCGTATACAAACTACTTGAGAGAACAAGTTGAAACTTGTTTTACGAACTAATGACACATATGCCCAGGCAGGGATCATAAATTTTTGCTGATTGGAATGCCATCTCTGTGTCAGGGCGAGAAATTTTCACCTTACCCTTGTATACCAGTTGATAGGAAGATTGTGATGATAATGTGATTTGTAATTAAGTCAAATTCAGGATTTTATCATAAATTAAAACAATAATTTCAGTATCAAGGTACATGGCAAATAAACCTAAGATTAAAATAAATTTCCCAATTTTTGTTATTTTTTGCAAAATCATAATAATTATATAATTCTGATAACATTTGTATCAAGACTTCATGAAAGAGGTAAGATGTTCCTTTCTTTTCTCTTAAAGAACATTGGCTATGTTCTATTTTATACTAACAAATTGCATTAGACAGAAACTTGCTATGCTCTTGTGTTTACATAAGATATGAATACAAATGGTGACCTGCTTCTACAGTATGAGTGTTGAAATACAGCTGTGGTTATAGTCTTTTTTTTTAAATTAAATCACAGTAAAGCCAACTTAAATCATCTGTAACTGGAACCAATTGAAAACGGTTTTAAGTGGGATACACCAATTTTTTAAATTTTACCCTTTGGAAAACACCAGGGAAGGGACTTAATGATCTTTATTTATTAAATATAGTATATACCCAACTGATATTTAATTCATTTCAAAGTTTACTCCTGTGTATCCAGAATTTTTCATGGACCTCCAATAAAAGTCTCAGATTTTTGAGTGTCTTAACAAGCACACCCAAGTAGAGCATACCATTACTTGTACAAATTGTTTTCGAAAACATTGGTTAGTACTCTACATTATAAATGGTTAGACTGTCTAAGAGCAAGGCAAAATATTTACAAGATCAAATTGGCCATCATAGTGATTCTACTGCAAGGTTTTTTTATCAGAATGAGTGTTTTGATGTTTAATCATGTAAATCACCATTTATCTTCATACTTATATTCTGTATGATTTATGTAAATTCTGTATTCTTAAATACAAATTAGGTTTTTGCTAATTAATGTTACAACCCAGATTATACACAAATTCTGTCCTTGAAAATGTTGTATCATCATATAAGTTGACCTCTTAAAAAATTGACTGAAAAAGCTACTATTATTTGGGTATATGAGGTAAGTGCTTTACACAGTAAAATGGATTTGCTTCGTTAGTTTATTTTATTTGCCACAATTAAAGAAGGGATATGTATGGAATCTGCTAACTATTGCTTTGTAAGATTGGGTGCATATTTTTGTGGAATTGTCATCTTTATACACCTTCCTAGCTGCTTAATTTTGATCATTTTCAATCTTTAACCAATTCCATGTTTTGCACATAGTATTACGTTTATTATTTTATTAGAAAAAAATGCTCATATATGTATGGCATTAACAAAAGGAAATGGCTCTTACATGATCATGAATTTTGAAGTTTCTACCTTAACACCTATATGAATAAAATATTGGGAGAACTGAAAAACAACCAAGTATCATGTTCTATTGCTGTATTTACATTTTCACCTTTTACAAATCATTCACCCTTCTGAGTGAGCAACAGTGAAAACAGAAATTCTATAAACAGTCAAATTATCTTGAATATCATTAGCCTAAGGCAGAAACCATGCCTGAGTTACAGGAGATAAATTTATGAATAACTTTTGCACTGTCTGAAGTAAAATAATTTAAAAAATTTCCTTTTTCAGTCATTTTAAACTCTCTTGTATCCAAATCTAATAAGATTGTCAGTCTTGTAACACATTTTGATGTTACACTTCATTAGAGAAAATTTAACTTGTATAAATAAGTCGAAACTTGTCCAATTTTCCAACACACACACACGATCAGAACACAGAAATGTTAACTCTGATACATGAACAGGTTTGAGGAAAAACAAAATCTATGAGGTTCCCCGCTACTAATCAAGTCTTAGAGGGAGCCATGCAGTTTCCATCAGGGTATCTTTTACGAAAGGCTTTAATTAATTCAAGGTCAACAAGACGTACTCCATCTAGCTGATTGCCAAGGGTAATCCTGCAAAAAAAAAATGGAAATCATGAATGAAAAAGAACAAAAAAAACAGAGGGGAACAGTATAAGCTACATTAAGTAAATCTTAAAATCCACTGCATTACAAACTTTTCCAAGAAATATGCTAAGAGCTACAATTCTTGTTCATCTTAGCAAAAATTAACATTATTACTCTTAATTTCTAGGAAATTAAAATTATACCAGTTTGGTTGAACATTATGCGGCCTTCCAAACAGCTCTATTTTTCTTGTTCCAGGTGAGAGACGCTCAATTATACCATAAATCTCATCTGGTTTATGACTAGTTGCCCTTACTTCTGCTACAATTACATCACAATCTAATCCTCTATTGAGATTTGAGGGATTTCCTTTCATCCCAACCTAAGAAAAAGAAATAAAATTCATGTTTTAGAATAAAATACCAATTTTAAAAGAAGTATATGCAAGATCATAATGACAATAAATAAATTCTGCACTGACACCATTAGCATAGTTTATCACTCAATAACAATGATGATTATTATTATTTTTATCATTCAATACTTCTATCGGCAGAGTCAGTAATCAAACAAGACAATTTCTAATAAAAACAATAGGTTACAATTTTAACAGTATAAGTTACATAATTTAAGATGCTTAATGACTTTTATTTAAGATCATTTAGCTGATATAAAAATGAATACAATCAATGTAGATGCTTCAAAAACAAAAAAAAAGAAATAACTTTCAGCATANCAAAAGGAAATATAATCATATTTTTTAATGAAATTCTCATTTTGTCACAGAAGCTGTTGATGTTGAAAGTTTTACCAGGTAGACAGTAAATAATGAACTACAAATCGATTAACAGTAGTGGTGAGAAGCAATCACAGAGCAAAACCTCTCCAATGCTACATTTAACAGCCCACCAAAAACTGCACTGCTATTCCGGTAAGAAGGTTAATAAGTTGAGTGTTTGAGAAAAGATAGTACCACCAAGTGACTCTAATTAATTTTCTGCACCAAGATGAGACTGTTAGTGGATATTTTACTCAGAGATAGAATCTGCTTCGACAGTGAGAGGGAATACTTTGTTTTACAATATCTTCATTTTGCATTATAAGCTGTAATCAGAGCAGTACATTTGCCATGGGTTTTGTGTTAAAGGGACCATGAGGAAAGTGCCTCTTAAGTGGGAGCATTTTAACCAGGTTTGATCATCTTTTCAATAGTAGACAATCATCAATTCCATTTGTTATGATTCAAGAAACTATAATCTTTTCCTGCTGCAACTTTTCTAAAACAGAATTTCAAACTATCATGCTACCCATTAAGTACAATCAACCTTTGCCATACTGCCCTCCCATATCTTGATACTCAAAGGTTCAATAAACACGAGAGTAATTCATTATGAAGGTTTCATAGCTCATATTATTGTTATCAATTTTGATTATTTTCAATCTTCAACCAATTCCATGTTTTGCACATAATATTACATTTAATATTTTCTTAGAAAAAATTGCTCATATATGTATGGCATTAACAAAAGGAAATGGCTCTTACATGATCATGAATTTTGAAGTTTCTACCTTAACACCTATATGAATAAAATATTGGGAGAACTGAAAAACAACCAAGTATCATGTTCTATTGCTGTATTTACATTTTCACCTTTTACAAATCATTCACCCTTCTGAGTGAGCAACAGTGAAAACAGAAATTCTATAAACAGTCAAATTATCTTGAATATCATTAGCCTAAGGCAGAAACCATGCCTGAGTTACAGGAGATAAATTTATGAATAACTTTTGCACTGTCTGAAGTAAAATAATTTAAAAAATTTCCTTTTTCAGTCATTTTAAACTCTCTTGTATCCAAATCTAATAAGATTGTCAGTCTTGTAACACATTTTGATGTTACACTTGATTAGAGAAAATTTAACTTGTATAAATAAGTCGAAACTTGTCCAATTTTCCAACACACACACACGATCAGAACACAGAAATGTTAACTCTGATACATGAACAGGTTTGAGGAAAAACAAAATCTATGAGGTTCCCCGCTACTAATCAAGTCTTAGAGGGAGCCATGCAGTTTCCATCAGGGTATCTTTTACGAAAGGCTTTAATTAATTCAAGGTCAACAAGACGTACTCCATCTAGCTGATTGCCAAGGGTAATCCTGCAAAAAAAAAATGGAAATCATGAATGAAAAAGAACAAAAAAAACAGAGGGGAACAGTATAAGCTACATTAAGTAAATCTTAAAATCCACTGCATTACAAACTTTTCCAAGAAATATGCTAAGAGCTACAATTCTTGTTCATCTTAGCAAAAATTAACATTATTACTCTTAATTTCTAGGAAATTAAAATTATACCAGTTTGGTTGAACATTATGCGGCCTTCCAAACAGCTCTATTTTTCTTGTTCCAGGTGAGAGACGCTCAATTATACCATAAATCTCATCTGGTTTATGACTAGTTGCCCTTACTTCTGCTACAATTACATCACAATCTAATCCTCTATTGAGATTTGAGGGATTTCCTTTCATCCCAACCTAAGAAAAAGAAATAAAATTCATGTTTTAGAATAAAATACCAATTTTAAAAGAAGTATATGCAAGATCATAATGACAATAAATAAATTCTGCACTGACACCATTAGCATAGTTTATCACTCAATAACAATGATGATTATTATTATTTTTATCATTCAATACTTCTATCGGCAGAGTCAGTAATCAAACAAGACAATTTCTAATAAAAACAATAGGTTACAATTTTAACAGTATAAGTTACATAATTTAAGATGCTTAATGACTTTTATTTAAGATCATTTAGCTGATATAAAAATGAATACAATCAATGTAGATGCTTCAAAAACAAAAAAAAAGAAATAACTTTCAGCATACTTAAATTTTAATTTAAACTATTTACTTGGCTCCTTTCATCATAAATGTAATTTTTCTTCCAAATTTTTTGAATTTTTAACATTACCAGACAATGTTCCTTGCCGTGATTCAACCAATGACCAGTCCTTCCAGTTCTTATGATCCTCTGAAGCTGATTGGTTTTTACCCATATAATTTCATCTACCCTCTCATAACCCCACAGTTTCAAGCATTCTCTTCCCAGTTCCATAGCCCTCCCAGTCACCCACAGAAAAATGAGTCCATCATCCTGCAGAGTTGGAATTCCTAATTGCCTCATCTCATCATCTGACATTGTTCCATATGGCAACTCCATGTGGATATCCCAAGGTGGATCTGCCATGATCACAGCAAATTTACCTGCAATTTACATTTGCATTACTATGCCTGTTTTTTAAAAGATCTCTCTCAAGAAGAGTAAAAGTATGTTAGTATTCAACCTTCAATTTTGAGAAGTCTGACATGACTGAGCTGAATATACTTTCAATACACACAAAGATATAAATAAAAAAAGCAAAAGGATCCAAACTATATTGAATTTCAGTTTTTCTACTAATTAATGTAGGGTCATGAGGGGATCAAATCCTATGGTTTTGCCCATGTGGCAAAATCAGCCTCTTGCAAGTTGACTATTTATTCAAAGTTCTACATTCAGGCAATCAAAATTTTGATTCAAAGTTTAATTTGAATATTCATCTACAATTTTCAGCTACAGTATTATCTAGAAAAAACAGGGATGCATTATAGTCAGTTACAGTTTTAAGAATAGCAAAAACCTATTATTCACCCAATAAATTAAGGTAAATAACAATATCTTAACAGAAAATATTCCCTTGGGTGTAATTTAATGAGATTTACTCAATGCATAACTTCTAATCCAAGACCAATGATAGATTAGATACTTTTTCTATATTATTGTTTATTTCTTTCAAAAGATTAATGTAATACTATTATGATAGACTGCATTAAACATTAAGAGTGTATGTATGTAGACATAAACACACCCAATGTTCAACTAAGTAAAATCACCATATAATAAGTATTGCATATAGCACTGTTAAGTAAGGTAAACATTTCATCAGATGTTATACATATTACATTAGTGTCTCTTGAAAAAATTGCTGTTACCATACCTTTTCTCTAGCATAAAACATAGAGGAATCAATAATCCTATTCAAATTGAAGAAATAAATGTTTATTTCACTTGAGCATCTTCAAATGCCAAAGTAACTTATTATGCTAAAATTTGAGATTGAACAACATTAGGTAGCACTGTATGTAATGGTCAGCCCCAGAACTATCTGCAATAAGGATGAGAAGTCCTTGAGACAAAGGGCACAAATTATCTGTGGAGCACTCCAGATTTACCTGAATACAAAATAATATCAGTCCATTACAATGAATGAATGATGTAATATTTTGATTGTTTCACATACCATGAGATAAAGAGAGTTTGTGAAATTTATTTATGATCTGGCTTAGTGGTAATGATGCAGATAATACAAAAATATTTTATAAAATAATACTGTGCATTTCCTTGAGTTCATATTGGCCCTTGAGGTACATGAAACATGTTTTTTTGGTTTATGAATAGACTGTAAAATTTTTCCTCTACTCCACACATCCATCATGCCCAGATATCCTCTAAGTAAGGATTTAAGGCTCTTATGTATATACGTATAAAGTATGTTTTAAGAAACCAATGGTATTGAAATAAATTCATCATTTTCATTAATATCTTGTGAAAACTGAATGTGAGAATCGTGCAACATACAGTTAGAAAATCCTTCATCCAATACCTTTTCATTGGCTACTGGATTGCAAGTTTATATTATTTTTTCTCCTGTCTTAAGCCTGTTTAATAGTATGAAAAATAGTCCATCATATTAGTACATAATTCAAATAGTTTAAGATACATTTTACATTAAAATTATACCCTGTGAGCTGCCATTTCACACATGGCAGGGGACACATTCAGCAGGGGAGCGTTGAGTCTATCTCTGATTTACCTAAAACAGTCATGTCCAGATATCTGAGATCACATTGAATCCATTGTGGAGGGCAGAGAATTGTGGTTGTACGGCTCATAGTGTTGGTGGTTGTAGCAGTTGATAATATATTGCTTACTCCTGCCTCACTACCAGCTGCTCCTCCAGTTGTAGAACTTAGGTTTGTGGATACATTTCCAGAAGTACCAACTTTGATACCTTCCTTAGGATGTGGTACTGTTGGGCCATCAACTTCGTAATGAACATATCTTCCCAATGAAATAAAAATTACAATTGGTAATTTAATAATTTGAGGAAACTTTTCAATAAAAAGAAATTCTTTATTTAAAAAAATAAAGGGGAAACAGATGTAAAAATATCAACATGACACGATTGGGATTAGTAAAGGCACAGTAGTTTAGTGATCAGAACAACTGCTGGAAGTGAGGGACATGGATTCAAGTCCTAGCCATGTATTTTTTTCACATTTGTTTCTCCATGAGTTTTCAGCACCACAGCTTGTCATATAACTTTCCCTCATCCAAATGAAATTATCAATATTACACAATTCCTTGCAATCACTATATGAAAAACAATATTATTTATTTAAAATAAAAAAAAGAAAATTTCATTATATTATTCCCCAAATACATTTTTTTATGAAATATTAAGAACACATAAAAATATCTTTTAATTCATTTGGGATTATAATCCATGCATTCATCTACATAAATACCCTGTAAGCTGGCTTTTGGAATGTGGCAGGGGGATGTATTTCTCAGAAATTAAAATTAAAGTAATTTGAAAATTTTATGAATAAATCCTAATCTTGTTTTTATGATAACAATATCATAGAATAGAAAAAAATTGACACATTAAACAAATAAACTGAATAACTTAAAGGACAGGTGAACGAAGCAGTAGTTCCAAATTAATGTTCTATGCCTTAAAACATGTCCTCAAGAAAAGTACCTATTTTCAAAAAGTCAACTCATAGAATAAATCAAAAATATGCAGCTGTTAACTTATGATGCAATCTTTTTCATTTTGAACTAACATTTAAGTAAAAATTGCTGCTAAAAATTAGTAAAAGGTCTTTTGGAAATATTTCCTTTGGACAGTATATTAGACCACAATTTCTTGTCAAAGCAACTGGTCTTCAGGGACACAAAGTTGAGAATAACTGGTTCAAATGACTGTAAAGTTTGGAAAACACCGCTCAAAACTTATTACCATGAAAATTGTATGAACAATTTCTTACTTGCAGGAATCCATGTGGAAACAGGTGTTCAAGAAAGAGCAGTCACCTAATGACTCATCTGTATGCTTCTGGATTATCTTCTTGAAATGCAACTTCTTGCAAGGTTCAGAAGCACTGCTTACCTTTGCACATTCTCCTTTGGTTCCATGAGGACAAAATTCCATAACTTGTGCACCTGAAACAGATTACATCGATTACAGTAGGTCATGTTAGTTATTATAAGTATAATATGTCCTTAACTAAATTATGTTTCTGAACAGAAGTTTGAGTGATAATTGAAAGGAAAATGAAAAATAAGAAGTTCAAATGAGTATGATCTCAAGGATTGAGGAAAGGTAAATTACTAAGCACAGAAGAGCCATGCAGCTATATCCCATGGAATAACTGCCTTTACTATTGCTACTTTTCACACCTGTTGTTCCTTGGGATATGGCCGCACAGCTCTTCTGTGCATAGTAATTTTTCCTCAATCCTTGAGATTATACTCATTTGAACTTCTAATTTTTCATTTTCTTTTCCATCATCACTCAAACTTCTGTTTAGAAACATAATTTAATTAAGGATATACAAGGACTGTTGAAAAAAATTACAGAATTAATTTTTTTTTAATTTATAGTGAATATTTACAGCTTATTCTAAGTGATCTCCTTCAAAATACTCTCCTCCCTGTTGTACACATTTTTCCAAGCGTCATTTCCACTGCAGGAAACACAGTTATTCCTTGGGATATAGCCGCATGGCTCTTCCATGCTTAGCAATTTATCTTTCCTCAATTCTTGTGATTTCCTTTGGGGGGTTAACCTCATATGACTGCTTTTGTGAGTTGTGCATTTATGTGAGAACCATCAAGCAGTAGTTCGTGCCAATAAGTGTGGAAGGGATGCAGTGCGGTGATTTGGTGGTTAGAACACCTGTCCAGAAAGTGGAAGACCTCTGTTCAGGTCCCAGTCAAGTTGCTGTTTTTCACACCAGGTATTCCTTGTGTGTGATCCTTACACAGAAAAACAAGCCCTAGTGCAACCATCAATTAGTCAACCTCGGCAAAAATATATAAAAAGGTATTTAAATAGATTAAGTCAGTTAAGGAAAAAAATCATCTTAAACCATCCTATAGTCCCCTAGAGCCTCCCATTATACCATACTGAAAGGTGAAATGTGCACATAGGGTGTTCTACATATTCTGATGGTTTTATGGAGTTTGTTCCTTTATATTATTAAAAACATCCTATGTTAATTCTAAAATATGAAATGTTTGATCCATTCATTGAGTGAAGAAAAGGGATAATGACTTTTATAATAAACATTTGACTCTGTTATTCTTACATCAGAAAATATCAAATAGGAAAGTATAGCAACATTATACAAGAAAGTTTTCATTTAACACATTCACTGCAGATCACTCCACCATTGGAGTGATAAAGGCATTGGAAATGGAGGCATCTGCAGTGAACATGTTAAGGTTCATCTGACAGCCTCAACATCAGAATGATTAGAATTCTTGCTTTCTAACAACCAGGTCTAAAGAACAAGTCCTCTCTTACTGGATATTTCCTGACAATGGATAGTGTGAGGTATGGTTGTTTATGTCCATCATCTGTGTTGAGTTTGATAATAGTTACTAAAATGAATATAATAGACGATACCTGCGTTGATTAAATACATAATAATATACATCAGCTATTTAAGTAATGAAAAAGCATGAGATACCTCTAAAACTTCAAGGAGTTAAAGATACAAACTCTGAGTTACATCCAGTACATCAGAGGTGGTTAGCTAAAAAGAAAATTTTTCACTGTCACTGTAGCAATAAAGAAAGGTGATCTTACCACCCTGAGATCGAAATCGTTCCGCAAGTGATCGTTCCTTCGCAGTAGGCTTGCTCAGGAGATCCAAAATTTCTTCACCAACCTTTTTGCTTTCCTTTTCCCGGATAGATGGCATAGACAGTAATGACTGTAATTGATCACA
Organism: Ladona fulva; assembly: GCA_000376725.2. NCBI lineage: Eukaryota > Metazoa > Arthropoda > Insecta > Odonata > Libellulidae > Ladona > Ladona fulva. The sequence continues at coordinate 747,054 of KZ308364.1, read as the reverse complement.
GGAAGAGAGAAAATATATCAAAAAAAGGATTAGCAAAAATTTCAATGAAGTTGATGTATGCATGGCAAAAAATTTCTATACAACCATTGATAAAACTAATTTAATTAAAAAATGAGTATCTATTATACACAATTTACAAAAATTATCTAAAGATACTTTGCTGCGAATCTTCCAGTTTTAGCATTTTCTGTGCCACTGAGTGATACCATAAGAATTCAACATAGCATTATAAATGCCTAACAATAACTATTATTTGTAATTTGAAAGAAAATTTGAATTTGAGAACCATAATTGAGTTATAGAGAAAAATACAGCAGCAATCTGTTTTAGTCCCATCTGATGTAGATTCCTGAACATAGATCTTAATTACAACTAATCATCATCATTAGATTATAGGCTAGCATCATTAGATTACATGGTGCTGAAAATGATCATGTCAACAAATGCACTTATTACTTAGTTTTTCAACAAAGACTACTTAAAGAAATCAGACAAGGAAGAATGCTGAAAAAAGGACAATACCATTATATCATCGTCCTTAGGATCTTTCTTTTCCTTTTTCTTTTCCTCTTTCTCCAAACAAGCAACTTTCGGGGCAGATTCATCTGAAGCATCTCCATCTCCTGAAAGATATAAGCAAATGAAAAACTGTGGTTTGTTGAAAGAGCTAAATGCTAGCCAAATTTCTGAATACCACTTTTCCAGGTGACAAGATAATTTTGTAGCTCCAATGGAAAAAAAAGTTCTACAGTGATATCTGGTGTAGTTCCATAATATTGCATAATATCAGGACAAAAAATAATCATTGTGTACTTCAACAAAATATCCAAACATTTGTAAGGACTTTGAGTTCATACCTTTCCTCTTATTGGAATTATCTTCTGCTGTTTCAACATTTGAACTTCTACCTTCAGCACCAAGCTCATTTACCATAGCAACAAGTTTGGCATGTTCAGCAGAAATTACATCAAGAAACTTTTGGCCGCTTTTACTGCACTCTTTTATTCTAAAAAAAAAGATACCATATGATAGAAAACTTAAGAAATTTTATATTATCAACTTCTTCTTTTAAATTTCTCAATTCTTCTTAAAAATCAACAAGCAACCAAACCAGAGTAACTCTAATTAGAGAAGATTTCATATAAAAGACCAAATCACCAATGTTAAAAGTAAAACCTTCAAAATTTTATAAAAAATAATGGCACTTAAAAATGCTATGACATTTCATTAATTGTATTCTTAATATTCTCCAAATGTTATCCATCAAAGTTACTATAAAAATAATTCTCCACTTAAGCTAAAAATAATGTTCAATTCACTCAAAATAATTTTGAATTGAAGCATTTGGAAATAATGATACATGGTACCTTGACTTATGAACTGCTTTACAAACAAGCTTTTTGGCATACAAATTTTTTTCTTACTCCACTTGGAGCTCAAGATATGAACATAATTTTAAGATACAAAAGAACATTGGGTTTTGAGAAATAATTATCTTAACTATAAACTTCAAACTGGAACAAATAAAGTCCATCATCAGTCATTTCAATAATAAGTATAAAAGTTATTTATGTAGCATTTTTATGGGAAATTAATAACAAATTAAAACTTTAATAATACCAATCAATTAACTGTTAATATAAAAGCCATTGCATAGCAATAAACCTCTCAATCTTTATGGAATAATATATGGCTCCCTCCTTTCTTGCATGAAACCAAGAAATACAGTGACAGTTACCTATTTTTTTCTTTCTTTAAAAAACTTAACCATGGATTATCATTCAAGTTAAATAGAAGCTCATCTTAATCACGACAGTTATTACAGACAGAATCAATGATATTTCTGTTTTTAAAAACAATGTAACCTTGTTAGCACTTTTCAATCACTAAACTGAGCTTTTTGATTCAAAGAACTGAACAATTACAATAGGATCTTGACTAACAATGCATGTAACAGGAATGCCAATAGTTTTTCGAAATTTTACATCAGCTTCAAAATCAGACATCACAGACAAAATCTTTTACTTTTCCACAAGTATACAATAGGATGCATCATGTTACCTGAGCTATTTGAAATGCAAATGGATAATCAGTGATGTTTATTGATTGGGATCTTTAACTGCGAGGTTGGATATGATAGGTGAAAGTCACTCAACAAAGGTGGTATGAGAAGTGATTATATAAGAGCAAGTAATCCTGGTTGAAAATGGTGAATTAAGTCCTGGAAGATATGAGATGTGTATAGTTTGAAGAGTAAGAAAAATTTTTAGGAGGGAGGTACAGATGCATCTGAAGAAAGAGATGTGTAAAGGGATAGGTGTCATGGAATACTATAAATAGAAAAGGCTGTTACCTTACTGAGCCCAAAATTGAACAGTGACAGATATTTTATGCATGTAAATGAACTCATAATTTAAAATATATAATTTATTAATTAAAACATTTTTTTATAAAGGAGATAAAATTCATAGCATTCTCTCACTCACAATTGGTGGAACTACCCAATCTAATCACCCATTCCACGTGTCTATACCAAGAGATATAACTATTTAAATAAATTATGGCTGCAAGTGCATCTGTTATAAATATACAATATGATATTCCCTGGAAATGTTTAAATAATTAAGTATTGAAGAAAAATGTAGTACTTTTAAAGAAAAGATTTTAATGTGTTAAGATCAGATATGGGAATATTCTGATATAATATTCAAATATAATTCAATGGAAAAATGTTTCCATAAACCTATACAAGGAAACGTCAGTAAAAAGAATACTTAGTAGAATAAATTTGAAGTATTGTACACCTGTGAACACATCATAATTGGGACATTTGTTTTCCAGTAATGGGGAATCATTATTGTAAGTTATGATACTATTAACAAGAATTAACCTTGAAAACATCACATATTCAAGAAAAACTGAGTTGTGACACAAGGAAATCGCTTGATTTTAAGTAAGGATAACAAATCGGTGGATACCTTTGAATTTTATAGCTCTTCAAAATCTACAGTTCGCGAACGTCTGAATATTTACTTTTATCATTCATAATTCTATAGTGGCTTTTAGTCAAGCTTTACTTACCCAATCAATTGCTGCGCAGCAAACTTCTGAAGGAGATTGACGACTGATATATGTGAGACCGGTTTAGATAGTTGTTTCCCCACGGCTGCCGCCAACTGCCAAGATGGGGTAGGAAGTGTCAAAGAAACTTCACTCAAACACTGCAGCAGACCGCTTTCAACCTCTGGATCTGACCTGAGATCAACATCAGGATCTCTGCTTTCATCGTCATCTGTAAACATAATTTACGGAAATTGTTTAAAAACCATTATAGTTTCCAACAATCTGCATTACAGATTTGTTGAAACTTAACTCAATTTATCAATGTACCTGAAGTTCTCGTTACTGGAGAGGGCACATCACTTCCACCCCCGTCCACTGTCGAAGCAATGCTCTTGGAAAGAGGCGATTGCTCTGTAAAGTGACTGAAATTGTCAGTATTTCACTATGTCATACATTGATACACCAAAATAATATAACATCACCTGATCCTAGAGAACCACCAGATAAATTCAATAAATCTTGTCTCTCTTTTTTCCGCTTCTGCAGTTTTTCTCGCAAGCTATTTCGTTTGCTTTTGATTTCCTGAATGGCACTCCACGCATCTGACATGATTTTTTCTGTATTAATAATACGATTAACATACAGAGAAAACTTACAACCAAATACTGTAAAAAACAATGAAGTCAAGATCGTAAACAAACGTGAAGACCACTTCCGAAAGGTGTGCGCATCCTCTGTACTCCTTTGTCATTGTTAGCTGTGTATGGTATTTTGAAAGTTTTGAATCCTCCACGATCTGCAATTGCACTACCACTGATGTCTCGCCTTTGGAGCCAGTAATTAGAATTAGTGATATTAAGGACATGTGTGCCCAGAACAGTAGTTCTCAGCCTATTGTACGAAAGCTAAAGGAGTAGCTAGATGGGCTGATTGAGCAGGGAGACTGAGAACTCTTTAATGTCATTGAACACGACTACTCCCTTGCTTCTGTTTTTCGCAGCATAATATGTTACATTACCGGCTATCTCTGCATTAGGATATAGAGGCAAAGTAAATGTCTTGTGTGTCGGTCAGCTGTTGGCAAATCAACATCAATGTGCCTTACTTTTTCAGCAACACATCGCAAAGCTGACGAAAAGATCATACACCCAAACATGGAATCTTTTAATTTCACCAGAGCTATGAAAGGCAAATTTATGAGATTCGTGTAGGATGAGGATTCAGATGTAGGCAAGATAGAGAAACAATGCAATGGAGAAGCAGAATTATACTGTAAAAAAGAGTGCTAAATTTTGCAGAACATAGTGTACTCATTATAATATTTATTTATACATTTATTGAATTATTAATACTCTAAGCATATGTATGTGGTTTTAATACATTAAGCATTAGTTTACATATTGAACTGATCTATATCATAACAGATTTTTTTAGGTTTTCTGCAATACTTCTGTGAAGTAAAATAAAAATTTGTAAGTCCCACAGCTTGGTTTATTTTCATGACCGGTTTCAGCCTAATCTGGCCATCATCAGGTACGGGTATGTAGGTAATTTTTCTGCAATTAGGTAGGAAATTTTTCTGCAATTCTGTTGTTGAAGGTCTAAAATTTTATCAAAAATGCAAAGTATCAGATATCCATTACATTGCTGGCAGACCAGAATTTCCTCAGCAGATGAATGACTTGTGTGATACTTTGAACAGGAATGACTTCATCCTAATCAATTAACACTCAGTTAACTATGTAGGGAACACCTTGTTATCAAGTCGTTAAGGTAATTTGTCATCTGAATTTGACTGTCATTGAGTTGATGAAGTTCCTCCAAAACTCCTTTAAGCCCTTTTTAATAATATTTCTGGAAAATACAGAGCAAATGATTGAATCATTGCTAATAGCCACTTCATTTTGGTACTTCTGCAATCCTTATGATGGCTTGGTAACCAGGTGAGGAAGAGAAGTGATTGAAACAGAGCTTAGTAGTTTCTTGAAGCCCCAAAATATGGATGTAGTGACACATTATGCAACTCATGATTAATCTCTGGCACAAATGGAAGTGTGCGATTTATTGTGTAACCTATGCCAGTCAATATATACGATATATACCTAAGTAAATAGATTTCTATGTGAAGAGATAGATACAGAGATATAGCCAATGTTTTAGTGTATATCAGCTGTAGGCATTTTGACACAGGTGAATCTCAATTCATTGGCATCGAAAGTAGCTTTTTTAATAATAAACTCGTTTCTTACGTTCCTATCATTTACCGATTTACGAAATGTTCCTCTTAATTACCTAGGGTAGTGTCTGAATGAATGGCTTCGTTTACTGTGGAAATGTTATCTTAATGTCAAATATTTTTATTCAGTCAGTTAACCTTGAAGCACGGTTTGCTAAATTATGAATTAAATAAAGTTTTAAATGTATCACTAAATATTAATCGAGCTTAGGGGTGAAATTGTTTGCCGCAGCTTTGTCTCTTAAAAAGATTATCCTTTTATTTCTGATAATCAACACCTATTATAATAGGTAATTCGGTAATTACCGAAGATTTTTGGCTCGTTCCGTGAATGACTTAGAACGAAACGTCTTAATGTTTTCGCTTACTCGATATTAAAGTCTTACTTGATTGTGAACTGTACTTGTACATGTTACTGCTCGGCTTACCAATTTTTCTGGTAACAACGGTTTAAGCAGGAATTAAATTGTACGCATTACTCCAACAAGTGGAGTAATACGTACGATAACTTAAGTGGAATTGTATAATCAAACTAATAAATTCAGTAATCATAACTAAATTCAAAGATTTCAACCAGTTTTCACGTCTAACTGTAGAAGCGTTTGCAGTTAAACATTTCTACTACGATTTAAAATGCTGGTAATACTTAGTCTGATCCTTAAAAAAAATCGTGATAAGCGTTGGTTCCCTGATTTTAAGAACAGAAAAAGTCGGTTTCTTTCATTAGTGACTGCTTCATCGGTGCCATTTGAAAACCTTTTCCCAGACTCGGCTTTAAGTTTTTTTTTCTGATTTAGGTTGTGGCTGGATTTGACCTTTTGCTCGATGACATGAGTTCTCCGTTTGGTGTCTTCTATGTTGCTTAAAAGCTACAGATTACATGGAAAAATTTAGGGATATAAATAAATTTACCGACTAGTGGAGGTTCTCGATTCTGGGAAAGGAATAGATTAAAGTATAAAACAAAATGAATGTAACATTTTTTACTATCGACCATTATATTACAAGAAGGTAAAAAAATAAAGCTCTACAATGCTACTTACACAAAAACATTATTTTCATAATTCTGGTAAACGTAAATCACGCAGTACAAAAACAGATTTTAATCAAAAAGTAACTTCAATTTCAACGACTATTCTCACAGATGGCAGACTTCAACACAGAATGATGTAAATACCAAACATCAAAATATATCTACCACTACAGTACTGCCGAATGTACATGTTACCCTTGGTAATGTGATTCGATTTCACGTTTAAGATGATGATAAAATTATTTTTCTATAACGAGCTTCCCAGCGTTATACATAGATCCAATGGCGGCCTGAAAAGATGAAAGGAATAACACGTTACCCTGTATTTTCATATAAATCTTTCTACACATCGACATTTAATAAACTAACTTCATAAGTATTATTACCTGTCTCTTAATGATATCTAGATTCTTTAAGGCATACTGTATTTCCTTTTGTATTTGCTCTTGATCATTCAATGTTTTGTTTTCTTTAAAGGAATCCTTGATCCTTCGTATCGCGTAGTTTCTGCAAGAAATCAGCATATTAATCGGTTTACATAGAACTATTTTCAATAATAATAAAAATCAGGAAATGAGATTGAATGACACTATCTTAAATATGTCCACTTTACATAGACACAGGAACTTGCCTGAAATTATAAGATTCGAACCTTTCGCTTTCGCGTAACAGTCTTTTGTAAAGATTTAAAATATTTCTTTTAGAACACATAACTATATATAACAGTTCTATTGTATGTGTTATCCCTGTTAAATATAACAATCGTTACTCGTATTAATTACTTCAGACCGACTCTATTTAAATATCATGCGCCTCAATTAGCTGCTCGCCTCAGCCCCCTCAGCCCAATCCGAAGCAAAGAGTTGCGAATAGCGTTATTCATGCGTGTGGACAAAGTAATGTTTCAAAATATGTATACGGCAGTCAGAATATTTATTGTATTTTTTAACCATTTGTGATTGAGTGAACGATATAATATCTTCATAATTATATAAATAAGGGCATTTATCTGTCCTAATCAAACTGTTCTTAACATTACGCTGAATTACTTGAATTTAACTAGAGCATGAAATCTGCTCAGTAGATTTCTATTTTAACATAATCTACTTAAAATCCCTTTATTTTCAATTGGTAATTTACGATAATGCGGTTATTTGTTCGGAGGATTTTATGTGATTCAAGACGAACTCCTTTTTCTACTAAGAGCCCAAAGGAATCGATTAAAGATGTAGGAACTTATGGGGACAGAAAAACGATAGAATTATGTGGCAGGAAAATTTCTGAAGACGATTGGACTAATATAACGCCGCGAATTTTAGATCACATTGGGCGAAATATATACCTTCAAAAGAATCATCCGCTCTCAATTTTGAGGCAAAAAATTATTGAGTAAGAGAGTCAATAATGTATTTCGAAGCAAGAGTGATTTTAAGTACTTTTTGTCTACATATTCTCAGTATTATTCAATTTTTTGCAGTTATTTTTATTCAAACTACTTGGGTCATAGAGGTACTCCGGTATTTTCAGTTTACGAAACGTTAAGCCCTCTTGTGACAACGGTGCAGAACTTTGATAGTCTCTTGATTGAAAAGGACCATCCCAGTCGGCGAAAGAGTGATTGTTATTACATTGATAGAGATCACCTTCTTCGAGCCCACATGACAGCTCATCAAGCTGAGTTGATCAAATCAGGATTGGATCGTTTTCTCATGATTGGTGACGTCTATCGTAGGGATGAAATTGATGCTACTCATTATCCGGTGTTTCATCAAGTTGATGCTGTTAGGCTTTTCACTGGCACCGAAGTAAGTCTACACCTTTATGTAATAGTAACTTATCAGATTATAAGTTAAGCGCTTTCTGAAATTTTATTACACAGGTTTATAAGCTTGTGAGAATCCTATCTTTGTTTTATTTATAAAATCGGTATAATTCACCAAAAATATGTCTTATATTATATAGTTCAAGAAAAGTTGCTCTTTTCCTTGGATAGTTACCGCTATGTTGTATAATTTACAATTATTGGTTGCTATTAAAATGGGATAACACTTTGGAAGACTGTTTGGGAAAGCCAAGCTTAGAAGTAAAGATTTGCTGTACAAATTTTTATTAGCTACGCGTCATTTGCATTGATGGCACATCATTTTTATCTAACAAAATTTCTAGTCAAATGAAACCCAGATAGAGATATTCATCCAGAAAGGCAGATTATGTTATTATGTTAATACTGAATTGTTCATGTTATATTGTTATTTTGTTCTTGTTCATTAAAGAAATGAAAATGTAATATGTAGTTGTAGTGATGCTGGAATATGAAATCGGCTTCAAAGTTTTGTTATCGAAGGAGGTTTTCTATGATGATTTGAAGAAGTAAATATGACTGTAAGAGTAACACTGTCATTCAGATATATAATCAATAATACTCTAACAAAAGCACCATTTTGATGGTTGAAGTTGAACTGCTTCAGGACTATAACTGGAGGTGCCAAAATGTCTCTTGGAAAAAATGAAAATATTCTGTTAGGAGTTTCCTGTTCCCTTTCTGAATACATCCATGTTGAAGCACCTGGGAATAATATGAAAGGCATCACATTACATACTTCAGTTGGCTAAGTGGCAACATTCTGTGCACATACACAAACAAATAGCATTGTTATCAGACTTAATATAACAGAGGACTTAACCTTCCCCAAGAACATTCCAATTCTTTCTACTCATTTTCTTGAGACCCTTTACTCCTAAAACCTTGATGATGCACCTGTCTTTGGATGCCTTCTTGGTGTCTTCACATCTGCAGGTCACCAGCTGAGAATAGCTGCTGTCCAACAGGTGTTGCTTCTTACCACATACATTCATTGTTTTTATCCAAAAAGCCAATCACTCCCGTTATCATTCATACCTAGGTGTTGCATTTTCTTTCTTCTCATGTGATTATGAACATAGAATACATTACTTTAGTTACATTGTATGGATTATTGAAGCCAGGCATGAACCCAGGGGGGGGGGGGTGTTGCTGACGGGCTTTAGCACCCCCCAAGATTCTACAGGCACTTCTTAAGAACTCAATTCTTGAGAGGCTTAATCCTAAGAAAATGTCTATTTCATGTACTATTTTCTTAATTTAATAAGGTATAAACTTGAGACTGTAATTGTTTCCAGATGTAGCTAATTTTCTGAAAAGAGTTTTTTGGTAAAGGGGAAGCATTTTAATGATTTTTTTTAGTTAGTTTAAGGGTTGATTTCTCTTCAAAACAACATCATTATTGAGAATAGATCTTATTTGAATTCTCCTAGCAGTTTTTGAAAAGGTTTGTGGAATTGTGCAAAATAAGCTCACATACCCAATTTTGCATACAAAAAATTACTATCAGTTAAATTCTTATATTGCTATCTTTGAGGAATTTTGCATATATACCAACGTTTTGTTACTGTGTATTGTTAAATTCATAATTTTTTATGTAGATTGAGTGGTGCAGCAAATATGGGCGTAACAAACTGTCGCTATGCCACTGTTTGAGCCCCCCTAGCGTAAATCCCGGGTGCATACCTGATTGCAGCTTTTAACGCCCTTGTTTCTCTTCCATTTAAATTAAGACTGGTAAAATGTATTGCTGAAAAGTTTATACAAATGTTGCAATAAATCCATGCATTCAAGTCATTGGCAGATTAATCTTAAGCATTAAGTCTTAAAAGTCTCTAAGTCATCATGGATGTAGTTCATTGGTCTTAGAAGTAGACTACCAGTTTTCAAAAATATACCTTTTAATAATTCGTTTTTTAATATCTAATTAAAATATCCATTTCATAATTATGAGACTGTCTGGCATGTTATATTATCAGCTGCACGGTGATAGATGGGGAAGTAATGGAAAAAGCCTTTTTGGAAATGGAACAAGGACTCATGATTGCCAAGAATGTCATGATGAAATGTCTGTCAAACTTGTAGAGATGGACCTTAAAACATGTCTTATGGGTCTTACAAGGAGTTTATTTGGTAAAGGTAGGAATATATTTGCTCATATCTCTGTTTCATATGCTTATGTTTTTGAAATTCAATCATAGAGAAATTAATTTTAACTTAAAAATTGTCATAGGCTATTTTTTAAGTTATACATACCTTGCCAATGTTCGGATTAGTAAAATTAACCGATTTTCAGATGTTTAAGTGTAGTAATTTTCTTTGTTAACATATCATGAATCAAGTAGTTTTTAGTGAGATACTTTGATTTGTATTTTCAGTTGATGGTATCTCATGAAATTGTGATTGATAAGAGATTATTCTCTTTAATTATAAATCAGAAAGAGATATTGAGTTGATATGCTGTCGTTGCAATTATATGTACTGTTTTTTCTCTTCATTTGCATTTTCCTGAGACAAAATAGGGACATTAAAATTCCATGAAGTTTTGAAGAATTACTGTAAATGAATGCCAAAATATGCTATTAAAATTTACTACAGCAGAGTATAGTACAGTTCTGTTAACTTGGAATTCTTCACGATTCAAGAAATTTCATAATTTAAATCAATGAAAGAAATGTTCAGCAAAAGATTTAAAAGAGAAAACTATTCCTGCTAAAGCTTTCATGCATTAGTATAAGCTAATTTTAATTGAGGTTTAAGAGCTATATGAAAGTTGATAAACCCTTGATTCATTTTATTATTTCTTATTGTTTGTTATTTCTTTCACAAAGGAATTTCTCACAGATGGACAGAAACTTATTTTCCTTTCACACATCCTTCTTGGGAACTTGAAATAGATTTTAATGGAGAGTGGATGGAAGTACTTGGCTGTGGTGTAGTTGAGCAAAGTATTCTCAAGAAAGGTAAAATTGAAAATATATTATTCATCTTGAAATTATGGAGATTTTGTGACTTACAGATTTAAAATATAACCCTTTGAGTTTATTTTTTAAAAGAATTAATTCAGTAGTTATGAGTATAATGGCTTTCTTTAGGTTCTCTTTTAATTGTTTCACATTTCCAGAGAAATTGAGTCAAGAGTACCTTGGAGATAAAACCATAATTTTTTTATTGATACATTTTTGCAGAAATCCCTCTCTCATGTATTCAAATTTTTGAAGGAGCTGTACATGCATAAACCATTTAAGATTAAAAATCCACAACATGCTACACAGTAATTATGCTTATGAAAAGACTTTTCTTTAGCTTCCCTGGATTTTAAAAGCAATTAAATCTTTGGCAGTTAAATTAATTCAACTGATGATTTGATTTTGTAGAAGTTCATAATCTCAACAAATAGAAAGAAAGTACGATAGTTCTAATTCACATGGAATGTGAAAAGGATTTGTAGGAAGTATTATTTCCTGTAAAAGTACTATATTGTTTTTATCTGTTATAAGCAGGGTGACAAACTGCAATATTTTTCTGATGAATAAAAATACAGCTTTTTGGTTCAATTCCAATTGGGTCTGACTGCCAACATCAAAGTGGTTCAAAGCATGTTTTTTTCCTGAGACCATTAAAATATTTTGAAAGTTTTAGTTGAAATTTATATTAAAACATTTATTATATTTTTTGAAAGTTATCTCATCATGTTTAGGTTGGCTATATATGGGTATAATTTCATAGAATTTAATTAAATTTTAGAACAAGATTGTCACATTAAAGAAATAATCATCAAAATATAAGGTAGATATATAAGGTAAATATAAATGCAAACCATTGATTTTAGTCATTTGCATGTCACTATTACACATTTTTGTAAAGCTTCATCAATTTACTCTTTAATTTAAATTGAATTTCAGTATTACCAAAGTTCAGAATGGAATAAATAATAGATTATGGTTTTTCTCCGTCCCAGTAATTTTTTTAGTTCGGGTTAATTTTCACTCCTGCAAAAATAACAGGGTTTTTTGGTTTCATTATTTTACCCTAGTTATAAGACCATCTGAAATTCGAAAATTGGTCAAATCTTGGTAAAAGTCCTCTTTATCATTTTAGCTGGTGCTAGCGACCGCATTGGTTGGGCATTTGGATTAGGCCTGGAGAGGTTGGCCATGTTACTTTTCAATATTCCAGATATAAGGCTTTTCTGGAGTAAAGATTCTGGTTTTCTGTCACAGTTCAAGGAAGGAACTATAACAAAATATAAGGTTAGTTTATTTCTAGGTCAAAAATCATTCACAATGTTAAGGAAAGTGACTTACCACATTCAGCAATATTCCCGGGAAACCCTAGGATGAACTAAGAAGAAAAAGATTGAAAATTGAATAGAAAATTTTTTAATACCTCCATAAGTGTATCATAATTGTTTCAATATTTCTTTTTCTTGTTTCATGTTGCATACCTTATTATATAAAATCTTTTGTCCTATATTTTCTGCAGAAAGGAATTTTCAGCATTGAAATAATACACCTTTTTGAGTATGTTGAATTTTTAAAATTGGGTTTGGTAATTTGATTAGTCAAGAAATTACTTTCCTTTTGAATGATTGAAGGTAAAAATAGTATTATGCTGTACATGGTTTTTATGTGAAGGTGCACGGATCTTTTTGCTAATGAAGTTTGTTACATACTTTTACTTAAACTTTGAATAGATAGAGTAATTAATTAATTACTAGATATCGCTGGTTTTTATAAATGTTATATTTTTTCTTGTGGCAACTGTTATCCTATAATGAATAAAAATTTTTTTAATATGATAAAGTTGATAGTTAAAGGTCAAGAATGCAATTCTTCTTGATATTTCTTACTCAGCCTCTTAAAATTTTAATTACATTCTAAATTCTGAATGCCATTGCTGGTTGGTTGTTTATTAAGATTTTGGATTGGTATCCTAACCTGCTGATTAACTGCTGTGTCTTGCATTATCCTCTGTAGCCAATCAGCCAGTTTCCTCAGTGCATCAATGATATTAGTTTTTGGTTGCCAAATGACAAATTTTCTGCAAATGATTTCTATGACCTAGTCAGGGTAATTGGTGGTGATATTGTGGAACAGGTAAGCTCTGCATTCATCATCAACCTTGGTATTTAACTGCTTCAATACCAACATTTCTAAATATTACCAAATTTTTGTGACAATTCATACAATTTCTCCTTTAGGTTTCTCTTGTGGATGAATTTACTCATCCAAAATCTGGAAAGAAAAGTCATTGTTACCGTATAGTGTATCGACATATGGAAAAGACCCTAACTCAAGAAGAAGTAAATGCTATACATTCAAAAATTGAAAAGAATGCCTCAGAAACTTTAGGAGTGATTGTGCGGTGAAATCTAATGTTGCGTGGAAAGTTATTTAATTAGAATGTAAATACCTGTAATGGAAAGTTTTTAAATAAAATGTTTACAAAGCAAACCATTCTTTTGTTATGGTTAAATATCATGGAGGAGAGTAACTCAGACACAAGAACTGTCTCTCTTAAGATAGTCTCTTTCACAATAAAAGTACAGGAAGAGACCATAAAAACCGATATTAAATTGTTGACAAGGCTGTAATTTGCGATTCTTGACAAAGAATTAGCACTTGCTATTTTTCAAAACATTAAACATGCAAAATAGCTATAGAAAAGATTTTTGTAGCTTTGAAAATAAAAATATACACATAAACAAAATAAGAATTTATTATCCTAAAATTTGCACATAAAATACAAAACATAACAGGAATGAGTAATTCATGCCATGATAAAACTGTGCAATTCGTCAGTTAGCTTTCATTTTCTTTTTTCTAAGTTTCTTCCTTTGCAGAACTGATTTATCTCTATGACTAGGTTTTTCTTTTTTCACAGAGGAAGATTCTTCTTCTTCAGACTGTATTTTCATAAGTTTTTCTTCAGACTTCTCATCACAAGTGTCTTCATCCTTGTCCTCTTCTTTTTCCTCCTTTTTCAATAAAAATAGAACATTAAAAGGTGTACTGTCAACTGAAATGAGACATTTTAAATGTCTCATGTAAGAGATAAGCACATAACCAGATACAAACCCATGTAGTCAGAATGTAAATTTATGGAATGCAGGATAAATATTGCGATACTTAAATAAAGGTATATTTTAACACATTTACTGTATGATTGTACAAATATAAGATGAACCCTTTTTTTAACATCACAAGGAAAAAAATCATTTTCAATATTTATCAATGATATTAATAAATAATAAAATACTTTAAGAAATCAATTCATCAACATCTGATCTCTCTAATAGGTGGAAACTAAGACATATTAGTAAAATTGCTGAATCTCATGCACTTACATAGTTGAAGTTTATACTGTGATGGCACAGATACTTATTACAATCCAATTTGATACATAATATGAACTTTTTGTGCGCTGAGATAATGTAGATGAAACTTTAACTCAAACAGGATTCTTCTACATGTATGTAGGTAGTACAGACCTACACTGGCAAACATAGATCTCTAGTGTATGCAATTAAATGGACGTCAAGGACTGTTTCCTAATTGTAAGAAGGACCTATTTTTCTTTGGAAGTTAGGAAGGGAAAAAAACATTGCCTGAGATTTGTGCAAATATAGTACTGTTTGTTTTCATACACAAAGTTACACACTAAAGAGAAACTGAATCCAACTTTAAGCACTGTACAAAGAACTTAAAATAGATCTTGAGATATTTTTCCAACATGGTGTGAAATAACTTTTACCATTGAATATTTACTAACAAACTCTACACCATGTAGCACATGCAAATTTATGCAGGAGATGGAAGTAAAAACTTATTTTATAGCAAGGGTTCTTAAATCTTTCAGCTGCAGCCACCCCTGAATTATTGAAATGTGTTCTTGCTCCTCCTTTAAAAAACGATATTTTTATAAACTCTGTAGAGCAAAAATTGAGCCCTCCTCATAGTAAAATAATAAAGGAAAATTAAACCAATAAAAAGCTTCAGAACAAAGAATCTTTTACTTGTTTGTCACTTAGCAGAGATTCATCTTCATTGAAATTGCTTGCACCCAGAGATGCATGCATCTCTAATTAAGAGCCATTGCACTTAAGACAGATTGACCAGCATCATAAGATACTAATGTTCACAAATTATTTGCTGATGGCTAGAATACAGAGTGAGAAGCATTATCTAGTCAAACTAGTTAAGCAGTGAAAATGACAAACTTGGACAGTAGAGAGTATAAAATAAATAACCTCACCTCATCCTCCTCCAATTTTACAATCTCCTCTGTCTGTCCCTTCTTGTTGTTCTTCCTTTTCAATCCTGGGTCCTGTACATGCACTGTTAGGCATGTGACTCTACACGAAGCATTCACCTCACCAACACATTCAGGTTCCTTCCCCATTTTATTCTGCAATGAGTTCATTACAACTTAGCATATATGGGCACATAGGTTTCATTTTATTAACAAAGAAACTTTAGAACTTCTTTGTCTTCATCTAAATCTGTGTTGATATCCTGCAAGCATTCTGCCAGCATGCGACAAGGTGTAAGACAGAGGGTAATCTAATATTTTAGTATAATAATATTGTGTGTGGTAACATTAATTCTCATTTTCTTAGAATAAGTATAAATTTATTAAATCTTGAAATTTCTAATGTGTGCACAGGGAAATATGTTAAATAAGCTTAACAAAATCTGATCTATTTAGATATCAAAAAATGACAGAAAACTATGCTGAAAGAAGGAGAATAATACCAATCCTAATCTTGAACAATAAAGTAATGAGAATAAACCGAGTTAGATACTGCACTGGATACCACAAGCTTAGCCTTTAATATAAGCAGGGTATTTAAGGAACAATTGTGCTTTACCAGGACATTTACAACATTTTTGGGACATAACAACAAAAAATATTTGGTCAATTTATGTTCATTGTTAGAAGTGTTAAACATATATGCCACAATGACTTTTGAATAGCAATTTTACTGAACAGAAAATACAAGGAATCAACACACACAAGAAACTTCCACAAAAAACTAATTGCAACATAACATTTATATATGTATAACTATATAAACCAGAATTTCAAGTCATAATTTTATTACTGATGCAAAATAAACACTCCATACTGTTGCTGTATTTTGAGGGTAAAAAGGGTATTCAATATATCAGCGAATGTAATAACTATATGCTATCCAAAAACTATTACCAAATTGATTTTCCAGAGCTTGACGAGTCCAGAACTGGAGGAAGACACCAGTATGGTCCTATTTTCGTCTCCTTCAACTGTGATGCACTCAATGCAGCGCACCCTATCATCTTCTGAATAAGCCTTCCACCTCAGAATTTTTTTCTTCTCCACAGGATTGTGGAATTCAATAACCCCTCCTTCACCACCAGCAATAAGAATATCATCCTGAGAAATGATCCAACAGACGATTAGTTTAAATAAAAAATTGATTAATTAAATACAAAACATTGCACAATCTGGATTTGGTTTAAACATTATCAGCAGTAAGGTGGAAAATCAATTTAAAATGACAGCACACATTAAATCCCACTTAAATCATAATATACCCATACAAGTTAAGGAAAAGATGAAAACGTTAGATAAAATTCAAAATAAATTTCTTTGGATACCCAGTGATCCATAAATAATTCCATGAAAGAGGGAGAGGCATTAAATATTTTCAAATAGCTCATTAATAAACACAATTACTCGTAAACCAGCAATATAGCCTTTTTAAACATGTTACAAACAGAATAGCTAATTCTATAAATCATAAAGAACGTTATTACCGATGCAAAATATATACAGGAAATCCGACTTCCACCAAAATCCAAGGAGTAAACTATTCCTGCAATACTGACATCGTATACATCAACTTTAGTTCGGTACATTACTGCATAGCGTGACCCAAGGGTAGACCATCTCACTTCTTCAGCTCCAATATCCATACCAGCTTTCTCACTCTTTAACGGGGCGAGGTTAGTTACATATGCTGAACGGCCTTTCACAAGGTTCCAAGTACGAAGAGTGCGATCACGTCCTACACTCAAAGCTAACTTTCCAGATGGATGAATAGATACTGAAGTGATAGGTCCTCGATGTCCTTTCAAAACTTTAGTGCACTCCCAACTTCCAACTCGCCAAACACATAAACTACCGTCTTCACTGGCGCTGAACATATGAGTTTGCCCATAAAACCCCAAGTATGTAATAGTTCCTGAAAAAAATTAACCCATTAAATAAAATGCCGAGAAGTACTAAGGTCTCAATTCCCTCATCTTCACATATTAATTTAAATACGTCTCACATACCATTTTGATGAACTAAGCTACCATGTTCTCTTCTAGTATTCATGTTATATAAATGAATAGTTTCATCGGCTCCTCCTGACGCTATGAACTGACTTGAAGAAGCACAGCATCTTACACTGGCTTGATGAGAATGATTTGCGAAACTGTTGCTCAATGAATATTTCTGAAAAGTAAACGGACAAATAATTATTCATTCACAAAAGATGGGATGCTATATTGAGCGAATAGCAACGTACCTTGTCTTCGGTTTTACAAATTTTGTATCCTAGTAGAAATTCTTCGTAAGAACCCACAATTATTTCAGCATCTGACAGAAACCGCACCTTTTTGGCCATCCTGAAATTAGATGAGTGGGTAATAAAGATAGGATTTCCAGCGCCACCCTCTCAATCTTAATTTAAAAATTAATAGCGCATTCACGGCATGGTCCTGTCACCTTATTTTCCAGCAGAGCTGAGGGCTTAAGTTAGCTTATGAGGAATACAGCGATTACGCTTAGCTCGCTCTCTTTCAATGTATCGAAAACAGGAAAATATCGCAATGTATTGAACTCATGTAGATATAGTTGAAGAATGGCGGGAATTTCCCCTCGAAGAGCAGCTACTCACTTTTAGAGAATTTCTAGCGCAGTTGTATACTTCCGGAACGTTTATTCTAGAGTATGTTATAGTTTTCTTAATTAGGGGTGTAAGGTAATTTTTATTAATATGAAAAGGAAATTGAACTATGAAGACGATGGAAAGACCACTCTTGCGGAGTCTCATATTCCCGAGGTAAATTTTGATGTGAATTCTTTCGAGCCGTTACATTTCCTTAGATGCCATTCCAAGAAAAATGATCCTGCTGATGTTCAGACACAAGTAAGTGAGGTTTTTTTTACTTGAACTTAATTTTACAAAAACTGAGGGTTGATAAGTTTCTTTGATACAAGGTGTGGCAATGCGCCTTTGAGCCCGACGTAGACTCGCCTGGATCCAACACAGACATTCTTGCAAGTTGTGGTGGAAATAGTGTGTGCTTCATTGATTCTATCACAGGAAATGTAATAAGTAAATTCTACCCGGAGAAGCCCAAGTAAGTAAAGTTTATTTTGCGAAAGTAACTTGAAAGACAGATTTTGGTATTAACCGTTTGCTTTCCACAGCATTCTTCTATATGCATTGGCTTGGACAACCATTCGTCCTGGAGGTGGGCGTCGGTGCAATATATTAGCCGTTGGAGGGACTGGTTGTTATCTTCAACTTATCCACCCTGGAAAGAAATGTTCTCTTTTGACATCACCTCTTTCATTAGTATCAACTGATAGATGCAATAGAAGAAAATCCAAGGAAATAATTTCATTTATCGTATTTCACCCCACCAGGCGAACTTTACTTTTCTGTAAGTATAGTTTTTGATCGATATACATCTAATTCTACATGATAGTTTGGTTCGGTAAATAAATGCAGAGTATCAATTAAAACGAAAGAGATTGTTTTCGTAATTTGCAAATGCAAATAGCAGAATTGCATGGGTAAAAAACATCATTTACTTTTTAAAGTATGACTTTAAGACAAATTTTTTGTTATTTTCATAGAGAAGAAGAAATTATTAATTCTGTATTGAAAAATGTTTCATCTTAACTCATTCTTTGTTTTTGATCATTAGTTTTACTTTATCAATTGAATATTTCATCTTTTAGGCAGTTCAAATTATGGTGCAATAACTGCTTGGGACATATCAGATTGTCATCCTTGGAGTAATGATATTAAACTTAAACCAGTGATCACTTTATCAGCACATTCAGAGGTTTTTTCACTCTCTATCTCCAAAAATTTAAATATTTTGTTGGCTGGGTGTAGCTCTGGATTATATGGATGGTGTCTGGAAGATATCAATTGGAATGAACCAAATTCCAACAAAAATAGGTATTGTAAATTTGAAAACAATAGTAATAATAATAATAAACAATAATAGGTATTGTAGTTTGACTCTCAGTGGTTCATAAAATCAGTAGTTTTTCAGTAGAATCATACATTTTATTTCAGGTTGCTGAGCTGTATTGAATTTGAATTGCCTGAAACTGATGATAATGCTCATGTTAATAATGTGAGGGACTCAGAAGAAGAATCTCTTGTGGACTCAGTTGTTTGCATCCCAGGGAGCAGTTTAGTTGCCCTGAAGGTTGCACTTAGAGGAGTTATCTACATCTGGGATTTGCAGAACACTATTGAGGAAGAAGATACCAACTCAAAAGTAAAGCTGGGCTTCAAGGGAGCTAAATTAAAAATAAATCCTGTGAAATATTTGAAGTGGAGTGATACTGATGATTACTTCATGTCTATGGGTTGTTCTCCAGGTAAATATTATACCCTATATTATGGTAATACAACACTGTTTAATAGTTTCCAGATGTGGAGAACAATTTAAGAGAATGATTCCAATTTTTATAGATTTTCATATTGTACATGCTGAACTCCCCATTAGTCCTCAGTGTGGAAATAAAATTTGATAAATCGAATCCAAATTGCAACTTTTTGGACTCATAAAAAAATTAATCCATTATATAAGCAATATGGAGGACTGACTTGCCTATCAGAGAATGCAGCTATAATGGACATGACAATAACCACAAGTGCAGTCAGTTCCACATCATTTTACATGCATGCGAAAATCATTATACTAACAAAATATAGGAGAAATTTAGCTTAGATTGGTACGAGTTAAAGGATATACTGCATTTGATACAGAAGTATCTGATGTCTCAGACTATC
Source organism: Ladona fulva (assembly GCA_000376725.2). NCBI lineage: Eukaryota > Metazoa > Arthropoda > Insecta > Odonata > Libellulidae > Ladona > Ladona fulva. The sequence goes on along the minus strand of KZ308364.1, from coordinate 726,785 downwards.
TTTATCTTAAAAAATTCTCAAGAAATCATTGTTGGAGCTCCCGAATAGCAAAGGGGCCGATGTGTTTGACTTCAGAGAAAGCTGTCCCGGGTTTGAATTCCAATGGGGGACTATAAACGAAATTACCTCAGCTGTCGAAGCAATTTTAACAATACTACTACTGCTAAATATGTGATGAACGAAGTTACCCAAAAACTCAAACCTTACTAAGTCTACGACTTTAAACATTGCTAAATAGCATTTCATGATTTTACTGACGTAATGGTCATAGAAAGCAGATGTAAGTGGCAGTCCTTTGAGGGCTAATAACTTAGTGGGATTGACTTTGAAATGTTAGGAATTCAGTATGAGGTTATTTGATATGTATAGAAGACAAATAACCCTGCAAATTCCATCATTAACACTGAAACTGGTGGTGTCTAATCAGATCTAGTGAAAATATACTACCTCCTTTTCTTTAGTTGAATTTCTTCCAAAGTTTATCCTCATTATCATACCTTCTTATTTTGATTAAATTGGTAATTGATTGGTCACTGAATGCTTTAGTGCAAGGAGGTCTATTACAATGAATTGATATCACCAGTACATTTTTGGTCATTATGTTGGTACTAGTTGTAGTATCTTTGAAAGTGCTTTGACAGTTGAGGTCATTTTGCACATAGGCTTCCACTGGGAATTGAAGCCGGAACTGCTTTTGCTGAAGTTGAACTCATTCCCCACTTGGCTGTCCGGGAGCCCTCAATATAATTATTGATGAAAATTTTCTACTCCAGAGAAGGTAAAAGCTATGCTGAAAAGAAATTTGTTCCTTGTTACCCTCAATAAAACAGATTGATCTAAATGCAAAATTTGCATAAAATAACGTACTTTGGAAATTTTTATAAATATTGCTATAAATCTGTAAAGAAAAAATGCATGAAAACTAATTCAAGCACTTTGTGGTGCATTTCCAACATTTAAACAATCTCCTCTTAAACTTTTATCAGTTAATATCTGAAAAGTATATTATTTTTTTGTTAGCTGATTTAGGTTACACAATCAGTTTATAAAAATTCTATGAATTTCCACTCACTAGGATGTTATCTTTCAGATGGGCGGTTTTTAGCCTGTGGCGATGATGAAGGGGCTATTTGGTTGTACAACCTGAGTACGGAAGAACAAGAACAGAAGGCAAAAAAGCAAAAGATGGATGTAACTGATGAGTTGGTTAAGCAGCCCTCTCAAAGGTTGCTGTGGCCAGAAAATCTGGAAGATGAAGAAGTGAGGAATGCTAGAAAAGTGAAATGTTTAGAAGGCCATGGAGGAGTGATTGACCAAGTTGCATTAGGCATTGGACAAAATGGATCCTTACATTTGGCTGCTGTTACTAGCACTAATTTAGTGTGTATTTGGAGAGCTGTTAGTGAAGGAAATTTTCAAGATTCACAGTATTTCATTGATTGATTGCTTGGAAAAAGCAAGTTAACCTTGTTATAATTTTGATGCATCTCATTATTATCCCTGTCTTTAGTTAAAACACAGTGATTTCCTGGCTGCATTTCCTTGACTTCTAATGGCAGTATTTTATATGATTTTACACTATACTTGACAGTTAATTGTTTATTAACTGATTAGTGATGTAAATATTTATTTTTATAAAAATAAATGTTTTAAAAACTGTTTTCTAATTTTGGTAACATTTACCATTGGTTAATAATTTTTATTTTATATTTAGGATTAGATGTCTTAGATATGTATACTATGCTTAGTTTTTCAGTAGTAACTTTGCCTTTGGTTTGAGTTGACTTACTTTGCCTTGAATGAAATTAATTATTTTTCAAATATATCATCAAAATTCTAGTGTTGGAGAAAGTATAATCTTTTAATCCAAAAATGGCATTCTGTAAGCTGTACAACTAAGATTTGGAAAATTATTGCGATATAGGATTGCTGCTTGAGTAATGAGTGATTGTACTGTAGCTAGCTTGTGATGTGAAAATGTGTCTCAATCAAAATCTATTTATTGCAAATTTTGTTTTGCTTGTTTAAGTTCCATTGTAAGTCTGTCAAAGTACTCTGCTCATGAGCTTGTTTGAATCTCAAGCTTTCCAATATCTGCTATTGAGAGCTTAGGAGAGGAATGATGTTCACTTAGGCAGTTTTCTTTGCTTTCCTTACTGAGCCAGGATGCTCTTAACATAAATGAGAAAAAGTCTTTGTAAGTACTCCTGGTCAGACATGTGGGCAGTGTACTTGGCTTTGGTGAAAGTGGTCCTAGGTTCGATCCTCGGTGGGAGCTCTCATGTGCAAAATGACTTAAACTGTCATGCACTTTTAACGGTACTGTAAGTGTAGCATAATTACCATATGGAAAACTCATTTCTTAGCATTCAGTTAGGAATGACCAGGATAATGCAATTCTTTGGAGATAAATGAAGAAAATTGCATTCACTAAGACATTCTAAGTCAAATTTATTTCCTATTTCTCTCAAGGAAATAACATTAGTAATAGTAATAATTTATTACGTTCCAAGACATGTATAGGCATAGTCAAATACAAATATAAGAGGTACAGATAGTGCATATTTAAAATAGTACAAAAGTATATCATACACAGAAATATTAAACGTTTACAAATTCATTTACAGAAACAGTTATCAAGCAAAAACATTCGCAACAGATTCTTGAATTTGGGGTCCTTAGCTGTTTTGATACATTTTGGAACACAATTTCAACACTAGTTGATAAAGGCTTGGCGGAATGAGCCGTCGTTAGGATTTACTCGGAGTAATTTGATTTAGGAAAGTGTATAACGTTCGTTGACACTCGGAATCGCTTTCTAGAATAACGTTATGTCGGATAAATCTTGCTAAGGGAAAAAGCGTTCAGCGTTTTTTCAACGCTGCTGAAAGCGCCGGGAATATACTAAGTAATATTTTAGGAGCAAAACCATATAAGTTCGTCATTCGCAACACTTTGAATTTATGCGCTTCTCGAGATAGAGATGTGCGCACTCCGATGTTTCGATGCTATCGGAAGCACCTTGAATGGTGGAAACGCTGGCATGTATTTTCTGCTAATGGATTGTGATTTTGAAAATAGCAGGGAACTGAACCGCGATCGTGACTTTTAAGTTTTTAAATATATATAAAAAGTGCAATATAAATTATATTCCTAAACATCTACTATCAAAATGAATTCTTCAACTACGAAGGAAAAATATTATTTAGAAATTAGTTCTAACCCTGTTAGATTTCAGCCCGTAAGCACTGTAACCAATGTTTTCTTTGACTATTCTAATCGACAGGTATGTCCTAAGTTTATTATCTTCATTACTATGGACAAATACAATTAAATTAACTATTTAACTCATTTTTGCTTAACGTTTTAAACTCTCAGGTTTTCGCTGTGCGTTCTGGCGGGGCAACTGGAGTTGTGGTTAAAGGTCCCACTGAAGAGTCATCCACAAGTTTTATAATGGAAGATAAGGGGCCCGTAATGTCAATCAAATTTTCTCCGAATCAGAAAGTTTTGGCTATTCATAGATCAAAAACTTCTGTGGTAAGTAATCTGGCATTTCCCCCAATTTTGATTGGTTTCTTTATATATGTAAGAAAACTCTGTGCTTTTACAGGAATTCGTCAATTTTCCAAACGACAGAGACTCGGTGGAATATTCGCAAAGTTGTAAAGGAAAAAATGCTATCATCCTGGGGTTTGTTTGGACAGGAAATACTGAAATAGCTTTTATAACGGACCACGGTATTGAATTATTTCAGGTACTGTATTTCTCAACAAAATGGACCATTTTCTAGCAATACGAGATATATTCTCAAACATTCTTTTTTCATTTTGTAAGATTATGTTCGATAATAATATCATACAAACAATCAGCTGAAATTACTACTTTGTTGTTATATAACTCTTGTAATTTAAAAGTTGAGCTCTAAAATAAATGCAGCGTTGAACAACAAAATTTAGTGAGAGTAAATGGAAAAGAATAACTGCAGCCAAGAGACTTTGCACATTTCTGTCAGGAATTACCTTTATATTATGATAACACCAATTCACCATTTATTAATAATGGGTTATATTTGTTAACATTGCAGTTACTTTAGGCAATTTGATAGTCTTGCATCCTACATGGAATTTTAATATTTGTTAATCTCTCTTTGAAAGGGTTGTAGCTAATCTGAAACTTACGTAGCTGTCTTTTCATTTCTCCTCAATCAATTCTCAAGATGGACAAGACAAAGTCAAAGTTATAATTTTCTTTCTCTATAATTCAGATAAATTTTTGAAAATAAAAAAATAGGAATCTATTCTGCGAAAAGATAATTTGATTAATGTTATAAATTTTTTATTATCATAATCAATGTCTCAATTTTTGTTTCATGTCAAAATTGTAATTTTAGGTCATTCCTGAGCGAAGAATGCTCAAGGCCTTAAGAAGCCAAAATGCTAGTGCTAATTGGTTTGTTGAATGTCCGCAAAGTGGAATGGTACTCTTGTCTTCTGGTTCACTTGGACATACATTGCAGCCATTTCTGTTTAAGCCTGGAAATATTGTGCGTCTTCCAAAATTTGAAGGTAAGTTTTCTTTCAATTAATAGTGTCATCATGTAAATCAGTACATTCTTCATTAAGGGGTCTGTCTATCTTGGAAGCACAACTAATAGACCAGGGAGTAACTGGATGTCATTGGGATATTCAACATTTTCTTGATTTGCACTGCAAAAATTTATTAGAATTATTTTAAACTGCGTTCTTCAATGGTTTAGTTGATTAATATGATAAAATATGAATTAAGATCATTTTAATAATAATTTAGTTAATTTTAGTAACATTTAATGGTCAAATAATTAAGAATTTAAAAATTAAGTTTAAATAATTGTAGTAGAGTAGGATAGAGAGGTGCTAATAGGTATTTCAGAGAGAAAAAGGATTGCAGCTCTTTCATACCGCAATTGCATGATAAGCAATCATAGAAAACCATAATACCATCAGAGGTTGCGGCATTCAAACACTTGTGAGAAATCGAGGAAACACAGATGAAACGAGACAAGGGGAATAGAATAACGTAGCCAAGATAGCGTGACAAAATCAATGTAATTCAATTGCATGGTAATAATAAAACAAGAACAGCTGTAGTCACAAAGTCCAACAATCACTCAGACATAGGAATAACTCAAATCACTACTAAGGATAAATGTCCCAAAACTAGTTGAATGACATTTTAATTCACATTACATTGTCTTTATGAAGTCCATCAACAGGTTGGAAGAACACTCTTTAGTTCAGGTTCAGCATTCTTCTTCAGACTGCACACCAGCAATCTGCCCCTCTTACACATTACACCACTGCCTTTCCCAAAACACAGGAGGTGAAATAGTGGAGGTCACCTGACTCAGAGCAGAAAGGAATCTGTGGGGCCTTTGTAACAATCAAATAATCTCCCACCAACTTGTTCACTTAGTGCACCAGTGTAACCATCTGCACTCACCTATATAAATGAAGCTCCAGCGGATCGTTGGAGCAGGTCGTTGTTTAGCGACTTGTTAAGGGGGACGAAGTAAGGTTTGCCACCCTGCTTCTCTCTGTCTGACTAGGTGGGAAAGTATAAATGTGCCGCATCTGGCCAACTCAACATAGCTGTGATATGGCACAATGCTTGAAAAACCTGTGTACATTTCTGGAGTGTGTATTTTATGCACCATTGGTCAGAAGTATCTTAACACTTCACTAAAAATAGTGCACAAGTTTGGGCTGCCACTCATTAGCAGTCAACACAGTGTTTGTCTAACGGTGTTGTCTTGTTGACAGCCACCTCTTTTGCAGCAATACTTTCATTCTGGTAGGAGAAGATTTCATAGTAAAATGGACTTCATTTCTTACTGCAATAAAAGAGGTTTTTATGTGGGTTGCTGGCTCTCCAATGTCAGAGTGCCAGCATCTTCTTATCTATATCTTGTAGATAATCTATGAAATTCAGATCAAGACTCAGCTCTCACCATTCTATTAGTAATTAGTATTTATTCTATTTTCACTCATCCATGCCCCTGCAAGCCATGCAGCATGCATGTTGAAATATAGAATAATCTTCCCCAGACTAGTCTGCAGTTATAGGAAACATGGAAGTGGTTAAAATGTCAATGAAAATCTTGTCATAAGATTTTTATGTTCATTAACAAGGGGGCTAAGTGCCCATTAGGAAAATGTGATTATATTCTTACACTGTAACAACAGTATCACATTGTAGCCCCTTAAACAACCTGCTAATTATTGTTCATCAGACATTTGCCATACCATTACCTTACCCTTAGATTGCCTCATAGTATTCTGTGATGTTGTATGATCCAGTGCTGTTGCTCTTTATGCCATGTTAGGTAGCATTTGATGTTGCCTATATAATGTGGGGCTTAAGAGCTGTCGCTTGGCGATTGAAGTAAAGTTTTTGTTTTTTGCAGTAAAGGTAACTGGATTCTTCTGATCAAATGTAATGACTCTTGTATAAAGTGTTCAATTTTTCATAGAATGATGCATGGTGGAATTGATTTTAATTGTGTAAAGTTAAATATACTGTGAATGTTTTCTCTCATTGTATTTAAATAATCTTACAAATAAATTTTAGGTGTCAAGCTTTTCTATCCATGTAACTACATGTTACTATGTATAACTATGACAGTACAATAATTATCAGATGAATTCATGAAGGTATGATGTAAATGTATTGCTGTACTAAAGATAATTTTATTGTTCTGTGTGATTATGCTAGCTTATTCTTGATTTGTCTGGAATGATTATCAGCTTCCTAGTAAAATGCTATTGTTGTAAATTAATATTATGTATTGTGTATTAATTTAATGTGTGTATTAATGTATTTTAATGTGTAAAAACCAATATGATTCATGACTTTCTTCCATCTTCCATAAAAACAGAATAGTACTTGGATAAATAAAAATGTCAATATGTATGTAAGATTTTATAAATTGTAATTCATAGTATATATATGTTCAATATTATCTCAGACAACCTAATATCTTATGTAAATTATTCAGTGCAAATTACAGTCATTATTTTTTTACTGCATTACACTATGTACACTATCAGTCTCAGTTCTTACAGTACATAAATAATAATACAGTAAATGAATTAGTAACCTTAGCTCTAATATTTAGGAATCATATCATATATTTGTGAAGATTAGCTGAAGTTATGTAATGTAAATTTGTAATATTGTATAATTCCATGGGTAGATTTAAAATCAACTGTTAATTAAAAATCACAATAGCATAATTCAGTATCAAATTAATCAGTATTAAATCTCAAAAGAATTCTAGATTGATTCAAGATCATTCCTATAATCCTTATGATTTTTAAAATCGTAAATGATATGTTAGTAGTGAAAATTGGGACCAATGTCAAGCTTTATTTTCTGTTCCCTTGATGAAAATGTTTAAAGATAGTTATGTAATTATTTATGTCTAAAGATTTGATAAAATTTGGTCATTGATCTACTTCAATACATGCATCTTAATAAGATAATATCCTTTAATTTTGAGTGATTTGAATTTATGGTTGAATTGATTAAGGAGAAGATTTAGAGTGAAAGGAATTCTTTGAAATGATTTGTTTTTATTTCCTAACTACTAACTGTTTGTTGGTTGTTCTCCCTCTCAATAGTTGATCCACCATCAAGTGGTCCACCTTCAGGTATTGGAGGGTCGGGTGTAGGCTGGGGTATTGGAGGTCCACGAACAGCCAACAAACTCCCAGAAAGAGACGTAACTTTGGGTGTACTCTATGGCAATCCATCAGTTCTGGTCCTGCGACATCATAGGCCAAGACCATCTTCATCACAGCACCCACCTTTACCTGCATCATTAAATAACCCTGCCTCTGCACCTCCTCGTTCTCTCCATTTCTCTCGCCCTCCCGCCATCTCACACTCCCCTTCCAACAACCCTCCATTGGGTGCTGAAATAGTCATTTATACATTGCAAGGGTAGGTACCAATATGTTTAGCTTTCATTCTATCAATTACATTTGCTAGTGGTTGAGTGAGTCAATTTTTACAACCTCAGTTCTCATTCCATGTGCTTTCCCTAATTGTTATGAAATGGAAATAAGAATTATTTCCACTTTTCCATTTGAAATCTTCTTTCTTAAATATGTCCTATGGAAGATTATTTTCAGTTCTCATGCAGGAGTATCTTGCTTTCCTGATTTATTCAATTTGAAGAATAGTTTGTTAAATGTGGACTAGTAATGTTAGTTGGGGTTTACATAGAAGCAATGCAATAAATATAAGAAAAAGAAGGTTGGGACACGGCTGTTAATGAATTAGATATTTTGGCAAGCAGAACTCTCACTAACAAGGGTAATACCAGACTTGCTTAACAGGGATTTGCTTTGTTCCCTCGGAAAACAGCGGGACAGAAAATTCCATCAGCTGGCGCTTTATATCGTCTCGACGCATGATAATTGAAAAAGGAATCCTCCCGTTACTCATTCCCTTTTCTGGGGTTCTGCTGCCTATTGAATAGCCCTAGGATGGCTTATTGTCCAATCCCAGCTCAGAATGTCCTCCATTTCTTCAGATTCCTTTCATGTGTAGGAGCATTTTCCTGGCAAGATTGCACTTTTATTCTGCGATCTTACCGAAGGAGTATTTTGTTTTCGGGATTACCGTACACAGAGATTGAAGCTGGATCTTCACAGTCATCGTTTCTGTCGNAATTTTTCCACTTTAGACCCACCTTGAATAATATCTTTTTCCCAATGATAAAGTAAGGAAAACTGTGATTTTTGCGACAGCATTTACGAGTATTTAAGTATTGGGGGCTAATGGGTAACCACTTTGCCTAACGCAATCTTCCTATCAAGTATCAAACTTCTATAATATCTAAAAGAGCTTTTAAAAAATTTCCTTAATTCTCCACAATACATATCTTATGGGAAAATTTTGTATCGATCTAGTGTCGACCTCAAGACCATATTGTAAGAAATACAATCACTTTCCATTATTTTGGAAACGCACAGCTACCAAAAGTATCAAGATTCTAAATTCTCTACCCTCCTGGGGAGTACTCTAAAAATATTTATGAAAATCCACAAAATGCATTCTCAAGGAAAAAATGGGGAGTTCTAGAATCGACCCTATAAGAGCTAGGATCGAAGTCTCACTTTTCCTAGGAAGCCTGTACGACGTAAAAAGAACAAGTCAAATGAAGCTAGTGGTTTAGGACGACAATGTTCTGCATGTGTAGCTAAGTGCAGACTATACATAGTAGATTCCAAAGTATTTTTGAATAAATGTTAACGAAACTGTTAATAATATCTCAAAGGTTGGAAGTTGAAATTTAATGCTGAAAATATGAGTAATTTGTTAATAAAATGAGAGAAAATATTTTCTTATATGGAAAATTTTGTGATGTCCATGGTAATGTACGTGTGTAACGTGGTTGCCTAACTCCGATTTTCAAATGCCAATTTTGCATAAACAAAGGATTGTTGGTGGAGTGAGAGGGAGGGTCATCTGAAAATTGAATCCCCTTGTTCCCTCGGAAAACAGCGGGACAGAAAATTCCATCAGCTGGCGCTTTATATCGTCTCGACGCATGATAATTGAAAAAGGAATCCTCCCGTTACTCATTCCCTTTTCTGGGGTTCTGCTGCCTATCGAATAGCCCTAGGATGGCTTATTGTCCAATCCCAGCTCAGAATGTCCTCCATTTCTTCAGATTCCTTTCATGTGTAGGAGCATTTTCCTGGCAAGATTGCACTTTTATTCTGCGATCTTACCGAAGGAGTATTTTGTTTTCGGGATTACCGTACACAGAGATTGAAGCTGGATCTTCACAGTCATCGTTTCTGTCGAACTTACAGTTGCGTGTTTATAAACCCTTCCGTCATCTTCATTATTCCATTGGTGAAATGCATTCCTATCAGTATAAGCCAGGCTCAGGTATGACTTAGAAGGGGAAGAATTATTTGTCCTCTTGCAGCTTTTCAGATTCTTCTATTTTATTTTAAACTCTCTGTTAAATATTAATATCATTAAATCACTATTAAATATTATAATCACTTTCTTTTTTTCAGGGTCAGTTATAAGCCATGTACAGAAGTTGTCTTGTACATTTATTCAAAATAAGTATTTAATTAAAACTAAACCAGTAAGAACATTTAAACAAAATTTGTATAACTGAGAAGTACATGATTTTGTATTCATCTTCTTAAATTTTATTTTCAGAATGTGTTTAGGTATTTTTGATAAATTAACGAAGGAAAATGTATGTTTGTATTCGCAAATGCATTGCAGTGACTGTTTCCTGGCCAATTTAAGAAGTAATTAGGATTGGATAGGGCTTGAGAGCTAGAATTTTCTTTCTACATCCAGGTCAGGTTGGCTTTGGATTGTCAAGACTATTGTCTTGACTATTATATCCAAGGCCTTGGAAATTTAGGACCATTTATACCTCTAATACATTCACATTTTATTGATTTTGTAATTCACTTTACCCTATCTTTTTCAGTGGCATTCAAATTGCTTACCTTTATTTTACTGTACTTTCACAGGATGTCCAATCCTAAAAAGAGTCACATTCTGGAACTAAATATGAGTGGGAGGTTTGCAGTTAACATAGTGGATAATCTAGTCATTGTGCATCATGAAGCATCCAAGGCAAGTCCTTGTCTCATTATTGAATGAGTAGATTAATGTACTTCTGGAATTATTAATGATTAATAATTAAATAATTTATGTAACTGGAGTTTGAAAAAAAATCGATTTTCCCAAAATATTTGTATGATCTCAAATATATTTCAAATAATTTGGTAATGATTTATTTTGGCTCCTCATACTAATCACAAGTTAATAATCATCCTTTTAATCATCCATTTTAGGGATATTTATATACTCCTTTGATGTTTCTCTGAGCTTGTTGTTTATAAGTGCAAAATAAATGTGAAATTCTGGTCTTGCCTAAGTAAATATGCATGAAATTTGAAATGGGATTCTTTGATTAACTTTATTATTTCCTGAAGTTTGTGACTTATCCAGTTTGTGGTCGGCACAAATTTAGTTTGTAAGTTAGAATTCAGTGAAAATAAATTGAATTAATTACTTCTTGCTCCAAGCAGTTATTGTTCTTTTGGAATAACATTATTCATCCAGCTGTTCTTTTAAATACTCTCCTTCCAATTACACATTGAATATAATAGATTTTTTGTGTTTAAGAAATTTCACCACCCTTAAACTTGTGCTCATGGTTAAATGTTAATTCGATGTTGTGGAAGAGTGATTAGTGCACTTGCATTTCAACCCCAAGGTCCTGGGTTTTAGTTACAGGAAATTGAGTTACTCTGTTTAGGGAATGTTTTTGTTTGTTAATAATAATTATTAAAATGGATGTAATTGGTATAATCTTCCTTTCAAAGTAGTAATTATTATCTTCTGTTAAAGAAGTTATGGCTATTATTGCTGTTACTATTATTAAGGACTTGAAGAAAGCAGTGTTATGTAAATTAGCATTCCTATGGCTTGAGAAGGGTATTTTTTGTGGCCTTCTTGAATTACTGTAAAGAATAATTGCCAAATGGTAGAATCAGTTAGCATTGCAAAGGATGATTTGTAATGTAGAGCATACTCTTGAGGAAGATGATTTTGATTCATTTAAGTGAAATTTTAATGAGTGCTTACTTATAAATTTATATTTTAGACATCAGTTCTGTTTGATATTGGATTACCTGGGGAAATAGATGGTGGTGTGACTCGTCATCATCCCGTAGCTCCACCTCGGCCTATACGTCCATTCAGTTTACGGATTCCTCAGCCACTGCATGCACCATCAGAACCAGCTGAGATACCATGTGAACTTTGTATCCTTTGAAAGTCCAGTTAGGTGTTAAAATATTTACCTGTCACAGAATTGTTGAGTGTTTGTTATACAACTTATGTAACATTGGGGTTTCATAAATATTGCACTTTTGATATACCCATTGACATATTTTTCTGTTATGTTTAAGAATATGTAAAGCATCATTTGAAGTATATGAAGATATGTAAATCGTCATATCTGCCCTAGTGCTGTCAAAGATTTCCTTTGTTAAATTGGTAATAGATAATATGGTTTGGAGAGTAGTCATTTCCTTAGTTTCGGGTAGAAAATTGTACTTTACCCCATAATGTACCGAATTAAATTTGCAGGTAAATATAAGCCTCCAGTTGAATTTGAAACAGTGACTCTTCTGTGTAAAAATGGCTATGAAATAGTAATGAACATGACTCAATCATTACAAATTGCAGGTATAAGCATTGTTAGGAAATGGAGAAATATTATATTGCACTTAAATATTGTTGCTCAATTCTTAACCAGTTAAACTATGTACATCTCTTCACCACCTCATTCACTGTTTAAAACTCCTTTTTCTGTTTTCCTCTTGCACATTTTCATAGAATTCATTGTATTGAAAGTTTGTGATGAGTTTGGAATTTACTTTTATGAAGTGCATTGCATTACAGTGTGTTTTAAGCTAAAATGTGAGGTTCTTTCATAATTTGTTTACCAACCTCCTTAACATTTTGTAGATTCTGCTAACTGGGTGGTTTTTCAGCCAGATGTGATTATTGATGCAAAAATTGGTTGTTTATGGAGTATTGGAATTCAGTTGGAACCACTGGCACAGTTGTTGCTGCCATCACAAGCAGCTCGTCTTGCTCATTTCCTCACTCTACGTTCTGCGCTAGGTGGAGAGGCTAGACGTGTATTGCTAAGTATTATCAAAGAACTAGTCCTTATGCCTTGTGGTACATCAACAGAAACAAGTTCTTATGTTGATCCAAATCCTGGATCACGTCTTTCTTCATTAGCTGCAATTTTTGATCGTTTGAATCAAGAATATCGTAGAGCTACAGCAGCAGGTCAGGTAAGATTTTTTCTCTGGAATTTCTTTCTTATGAACAAAATTTTGTTAATTTTTTTTGGGGCCAAATTTCGTATGGCTTAGGAGTTACAGGTAAATATTGAGTTATTGCATTTCACCCATTTAATAATATAATGAGTTTATCATAAACTGGGTTTTGCGAATATACATTTGTAATGTTTCTCTATCATAATAAGTTAATGATTTATCTTTCATCAATATTTAAATCAGTGTTTCCATTGGCAGTTCATTAAGTAGTTCATTGCTCTTTGTATTTAACTCAGTTAAATTATTTATTTTAGTAAGTTAATGTTCCCTTTTCTTGTAAATGTAACATGGAAGTATATTCCCAAGCAGAAATGACTGATAGGACTGGGTAAGACTTTTTTCATGTCCGTTACTACAAAGTAATCATAAGAACATAGAAAATTAGTAAGTGCTCTAAAGAGCTTAGGTGGAAGTACGTTAAAGATTTGTAGAAATTGTGATGAAGTTGGAAAATATAGTCTGCTTGTGTGTAGTTTCAAATGTCAATTTTAATGCCATATTGACCTTTGAATGCCAGATTTAAATCCCAAAAAGATAGGATCTATCAGTAAACTGAGATTTGCCTATGAAATGATCCAATTTTCTTCTTGATGTAGGTGAAAATATAATTTTCTTGACAGTTTGAAACAGATACAACCTTAAAAGACTACTAATGACATATAAGTCCTGTTAGCTTCTTTTCTCCATTAAAAAACTCAGAATATATCAAGCCTTTCTTAGCCAAATATGCGATATCTTACTTTTCACGATGAATTGTATTTGATAAGGAAAAGGGTAAGATGACTTGGCACGATAAGTCGTGCATCTAGGAAAATTCCCAAGGAGAAACGGACATGAAAAAAGCGTGACAGAACCGGGACTTGAACCTGGGTCTCCCAATTGCCGGTTGGTTGCTCTATCGATTGAGCTATTCCACCAGAACATTTCTCCGTTTGGGAGACTTTGTAGGTAATGGGCGCGTGATTTCGTCCGACTCAGCGGCATCGTTCACAGCCATGGCCTCTCAGAGGCACCAACCATACAAAGTGGTGAAAGGAGAACCCCCCCTTATTTCCATTGTGATTTTCCTATACTTCTTTAGAAATTAGAAAGAAAAGCTACTTAGAATATTTACCAATCTACATTACAAGAAAATTATAAAATATACAAGTAAAAGCAATTGAAAAATGATAAACATTGGACTTGGTTATCATGGTTGCACATTGGTTACTTTCTGTGGTATTCCTCAAAACAAAGAAATTTGCAAAGCCTTTCATCACATTCCTAACATTTCTCTCTGTGGTGACCAAAGGATAGATTCCCCCGCTTCCCACAAGCACCCTTCTTTTATTCTCCTATCTCTAAGTCGAGAATGTTTCCAAAGCTAGGAACTGGTCAAATTGGGATTGGAGGCACCACAGTATTCTTAATATATGTAGCTTCTAGAAGGTGATTTAATTTAAAATACTGAAGCAAACTATGAAAAGGATGTTAAAATGAGTTTTATTCAGTTGGCTTTAATTGTAAAAGCAGAGTGCATATAATGTATACATAAAATTTCAGCCTTAAATTTTTTTTTAAAAAGTGTGTTGTATGCCAATAAATATGTTACTTCCTTTAAATGCTCTTTGAATTGTCTTCTGTGAAAGAACTATTAGTTAATTTTTGTGATCTTAAGATATGAATGAAGACATTGCCAAGTCAAAATGCATGTTCTAATATTCCCTGTGAAAAGCAGCAAAAATTCTAATTATCTTGAAATTTACATTGGTAAGCAAATATCTTTTCTATTACTTTGAATGGGATCAGTGTTTTGTTTGCGTAATTTAAAAATAGTATCGTAGTACGTTTAAATGTCTCAATTTTTAGATTGTACCAATTTCATTCCTCATTTCAGCTGGCTCTCCCTGCTTCTGGCTCCATACATTTATCTGCTTTGCATTCCTATACATCATCTGCATACTCCTCACAAAGTGGGAATCAAGGAAATCTTACCAACCAGCAACATGTTAGTTAACTTTGTCTCTTCATCATTTTATTATACTGCTTAACTTCTGAAGGTAAAATAAATGTAAAGAATATTCAGGCAGCTCTAACAGTATCATTGTGAAAGTATACAGAAATGTAGTTTGTCATTGGGAATTTATGAAACTATATTTCAAGGTTGAGTTTAAAATATATTTTTATTTCTTGATTTGACTCATATTTTGTTAATTTGTTTTCTAGCATATGTTTAAGTAATAACATCTTTGTTCAGTGATTTTTTCAAAGTTGTTTATGAAAATTTGTGTTTTGGACATTATTAGTCAATGAATTTATTGAATTATCAGTTAAATCTATAGGATGTAATTTTAAGCCTATCATCTATGTACTTCTTTTGGATTCAATATTATAATTAAATTTAAAGAATAGACTTTGTTGTTTGAATTTTGTTGAGTTACTGCTGAAGGAAGCTATTTATAAGATTGGTTTGACCATAGGTAGGTACATAGGTAGTTTCTAAATTACTTCATTTGTTATTTTCATAAACTCAAGGATTGACGATTGATCAATTTGGAACTTCTTATTTGTCATACTTATGTTCTATTTCCTGGATAATATAATTTTTTCTTGCTGTTAATATATTTGTCATTTTCTAGGTGATGTTGGACCAGTCAGACATGTATACCAATATATTTTGTCGAATGGGAGTTAATCGTGGTCCTAGTGAAGTGAGTGTTGGAAATTCTCAGCAAGTGAACACTACAGAGATTTCAGAAGAAGCTTGGTGGGCTGGACCTCAAGGACGCTTTGCATCTGCGGTGTTGGTCGAATACATACGCTCCCTCTCTGAACACTCAATTCCAGTTGCACATTACCTGCAGGAAATGCTGATCAATGCTTTAGTCCGACGTGGTGCATTTTTCCAGTTACATCAATTTCTCCAGTACCATGTTTTTGAAGACTCAAAGCCCCTAGTAAGAGAAAGATATTTTCTGTACTGTGTACTCTCCCTCTACAAATAGAGAAGCTTGCATATACAGTTGTTTGATAACATATTTTAGCTGAGAGTATTGAGTTTGTATATCGCTATGAAATTTTTAAAGTAATTACATTTACCTTTTGTGTTGCATTGCTCTGTGATACAACGCTGGGAAAGAAAGGTCCTTGTTTGTCATCTATAATTTAAATTTAGGTCTGTTTGAAATACTAAGAATATTTTATCACTAAGATAAATTTTCACTCAAATTCTTCTCAGTGTGGCTTGTACTAAGATTTATAGAAAACAAAATGGAGTCACTATAGTCTTCAGCAGATACTTGGGTTATACATTATACTCCAGCATTACACTTTTAGATGCTTGCTGATATTTTTATTTTATGTATGCATCTAAGGACATTGTACTTGAAATTTCAAGTGAATCATTTTCAGAAATCTTTCAAAAACAGAAAATTTTTGCTTTTTCAGCCTATTTATAAAATAACTTGAATTGGGTTTAGGAACATTTAGCTAATATGCCTTTCATGTTTTAGTTTATGAGGCTTAACAATTTCGCATCTTTGTTGTTCCATAAAGAATGTAGAAGTAAAAACATTGGGTCATCAGGATTTTATGGGGTTTTATGATAAGAAATATATTTTAACATTTTGAAAGGTATAAAAATGTATTCAGTTAATTGTATTCCATTTTAGTTGATCACTTTAAGTCAGTCAGGGACTTGAAATTGGCAAAAAAAATTGATCCTAGAAGATTCTAACTGCGTTTTTCAATTAGTAACACATCACTCATGCAAATTAGGGAAACTGCAGGGCTTTCCACATAACCCAATAAGAACCTGGATTCTCCACTTGTAGGTCTGCTGCTGTAACCATCTAGCTATTTTGCAGAACATTTTCTCTTACCATTTTGAAACAATCACCTAATATCCTTCCTTTAATACAAAGTAACACTATGTAGTAGAGAGTCAAGGTTTTATGTTTCTAAATCACACTTATTGATTTCTATGCATATTGCTTTGAATTAATTTATATCTTCAGTAAGCAGATGAAAGAAAAGGGTTTAGCAATCCTAACATGCATTAGGCAAGATGTGTAGGTTTTACTCCTTGGCATTGCTATTTATTTTTGTATACTTTTGTCCCATTGTTCTTTAGTTTATAGTAGTGACAATATGAAAGTTAATGTGTTGTAGTGAGCAATGTCAATCATCCTAGTCATTCTTTATTGAATTCTATGGGAAGTGTCATTCATAGAGTCATTGTGCTGCAATTATGTGAGCCTTTTCTAACATTCTGGCTCATCAAGGAAGGAAAGCTATCCCACTCCTTATCTTGCCCAATGAGCTGCATTTCTCTCCAAAGCTTTTGGTTATTGATGATGTATGGATTTAATGGCCCATCCACCCTATGGGCTGAGATAACATTATGAACAGAATGGGCAAAAAAAATTATCCCTTAGTTCTTTTGGGAGAATTTAAAATAGTATTCAGGATTTATTATAATTGACTTTGATGTTAAAGTAATATTAATTACGATTTTTGTAGTAATCCAAGGCTTATTTTCCCACAAAAAGAAAAATTTTCTTAAAGTTTCATTTTATAGTTTTCCTTGAATATCATATAATGCTAAATCATCAATTTAAATCCCACCATATATTCCAATGTAATTAAAATGGTAAAAGTTTCTTTTAGCATCTTAGAATCTGAAGTTAAGCGTTTAAGTAATTTTATGGGTATATTGAATTTGTCATCCAGATTTTAAATCAGATAATTCAACTCCCCATGAATTTAAACTCAATGGATCGATTCTGCATAAATGCAGTGCGTACATATCGAAAGCTACCTACCAATGGTATATGGTTTAGTTATAATAAAATTTTATTTTTCACTGTTTCTGCAGGCCTGCCTGTTGCTCTCGCTTGAAAATGTGTATCCTGCTGCCCACACTTTGGCCTTGGACATGATGAGGCGTCTCTCCAAGACTCAAGAAGAGATTGTAGAAGTGCTACTTTCTAAGCAACAGATTCTTCCAGCTTTAAGGTTAATAATAAGGCTCATAAACTTATGTTGTTCTTTCTGTATTCTCTAATCAGGGAAGGACTTGGTCAGAGAAAAGAATTATCATAATATTTTATCTCATATTGTCTAAACGAGTTTTATTATGGTAAACAGAAATATTTTAAACAAAATTTTGTATGAAAGTTGATTATGCGATGGTGTTTATGTTTAGAAATCCACCCAAGTTTTGCCTAGCTAATTCATTTTTTTGTTTTCCCATTATAGATTTGTGCGAAGTCATGGATCTGTAGATCAAGTTTCAGCAAGAAAATTTCTTGAAGCAGCTATAGCAACTGGTGATCCTGTCCTATTTGCTTCTGTTTACAAATTCTTTGAAGGCAGGAATATGCGACTCAGAGGAAATCCTGCATTCCCTAAAGGTATTCTTTCTAAACAAGTGATGATAGTTTTCTTGTTTAGGAGCTTGGTCTGGAAATTCTTGTGTGTATCAAAAAAAATAGGGCTTGCTCATTCTATATTTACCATATATATATATATTTTACCTAGTATATAAAAGGATATTTTCCAAATTTAACTGCAGTAAAATGAGGGGTCATCTTATATTTGCAAACACTAGAATAATAATGTTGTAAGAGCAATTATTTTCCTACATGTTATCCGTTATACATCATCTTACAGTCTGTATACTAGGGTAATCCCAGAAGTACACAACCTAACAAAGAAAAAAAATTTGAGAAAAAAATCTTTATTTCTCAACATACTCTCCTTTTAGCTCAACACACTTTTTCCAGCAATGTTCATTAGCTCCGCCTCTTCACCTCCACCTCTTCATTATTGGCAAGTCTTTTACCACTGAGCCATTTTTTCAAGTTTGGATAGAGAAAATAATCCATTTGGAAAGAGATAGTAATCCTGACCCTAAGAGATGGTGAGGAAACCATTTGAACTTTGGCTCATAAATTTTGACAATCACGTTAATGGATGTGTGAACTGGGGCATTGTTTTGATGAAACAACGCTTTCTTTTTTGCTAACTGTGGCCGTTTTTTCTCGTTTTCATCATTCAAATGCTGTAATAAGTTTGCATAATACTTTCTGTGTAATGTTTTTCCTTTTTGAAGATAATTAATGAAAATGATCCCACACGCATCCCAAAAACTGACACCATAACCTTGCCAGCAGATGGAACTATCTTTGCCTTCTTTGGAGCCGATTCTCCCCTTGCAGTCCATTGTTGACCTTTGTCTCAGGTGTGAAGTGATGGATGGATGTTTTATCAATGGTTATGAATCAATGCGAAAACTCTGCTTTATTGCTGTGCATTACATTGCCAAACACTAGATTTAAACATCCTCATGACACTGTTTTTGTTTCATTGTGAGGAAACGTAGCACCCATCTCACACACAGCTTTCTCTTGTCCAAATTTTCAGTCAATATGCAATGTACATACTTTCTGAAATGTCTACATATCTGCTAGCTCATGCATTTTCAGTCGACAATCACCCAACACCATTTTGCAAATTTTCTTCACCAATTCTGGCATGGTCACCTTATTTGGTGACCACGCCAGAAATGGTGAATAAATCACTGAAAAGTTTCACTATTGATGGCTGTCAAACAAATACTAAACAATGTAGCATCTTGAAACTTCAAAATTAAGCTTTTAAAGGTTGGTACTGTTGACTAGTAATTTTTTTCAAACAACAACTGCCATCCATTTGTGAGGTTGGGTACTTCTAGTTCTACCCTTGTAGTTATCTTAAACATATAGTCTGTATTATTTTACCAGTTAGCCTTTTACTGAAATATGGGAAGACTACATATATTATTACATTTATTTTTAATTTTCTGGTAAGTTTTGTTCTCCACGTAGAGTTTCTGTGATATATAATGACATCATGATGTGACACACAATGGACATTTTACTTTTATTTTCATTTATAAACTCAATTCTCCATTTAAATAATTTAAGAATATCATGAGAGAAATTTAAGACTAAATGGGAATACCATCATTAGCAAGAAAGTAGATAGAATCTGTAATCCTGCTGTGACTGAAAATAAAAAATTGACAAAGTGTGGTAATGTGGTTTATAAACCCTGAGTAAGTGGCTGAAATGGTCTATGAACTTACCCACTTGACAACCTGAGATGATTTTCTTCATATTATTCACCAGGAAAGAGTAGAGTCTTTTAATGAATGATCTATTGGTTTGATGAAAAACAGAATAGATGACCAGGGAACTCATTGGGATTAAGGGATATGTTCACAAATTATTTCTTAATGAAAATGTTAATGAAACAGGAATATCTTCAACTGAAAGTGTACATGATGGAAGTGATTAGAATAGGCTAGTAGGTATACATTTACAGCCTTGAATTCTATACAACATGTAAAATTGGTTTCTAAAGTCATGTTTTTTCTAGTTTGTATATGATTCTTGTTTAGATGCAAAAGAGTTACTAATATAAATCTCATCCAAAATAAATACCGTTAAGTACCTGACATGAAGTAATTAAAATTTTTATTTTAGTTATATACACCACAAAGGCTAATGCAAATTTGACACTCAATTTCAAATTGTTATTGTGCATCAAATACACAGTTATGTACCAAAAAAGTTCTAATTAAATGTTTTTAGTTTATTATTTAACATTATTATTTTGTTTATAATATTATGAACTTTCATGATAATTGATAGAAACCCATTTTTTGTAATCTGAAGGGTCAAGGATGTAGGATTGTCTTATATTTAAGGCATATTATTTTTGGGTGAATACAGTATAAATAGCTACTTGTAGTTACTATGCTGCAAGGATGACTATTTCATAATTGTTCTCGATTCTATGTGATGATGATATGCTTATTGAATGTTTTAGGATTTATTTTGTTTTTGTAGTAAACCAGGTTTATTTATCTACTTTTCAGGTGAGCATTGGGACGTCTATGTAAAGCACTATCAGAAGCTATTTGGAGGATCTGGTCCTGTTCGAGCCATTGATTAATGTTATGAGTTATTGCAAGCTCTTCATATATATGTTTTAATTTTGTTGATTTTTTAAACCATTCCAGATTGTAAAATATTGTAACTTAAAATTTTTGATCTCCAAAATAAATTGAAATATTTAACTAATTTAGATTATTCTCTGGGAAATCATTTTAGAATGTTATTCTGAATTAAGGACTGATTTTCATGTAAATTTTACATTTTCAGCTAGGATGTAATGCAGTTATATTTATTGTAGTAAAAATTGAAGGGTTTTCAGGTTTATCCATCTGGTGTCTTCAGTTGAAGATAAGAAATCTAATCTAAAGTTTAATTCCCTCCTGGGGAGTTACCTCATAAGGGTCTTATTGAATCTTTGCCTTTGAATCAGCAGCTTGATTTAAAACTACATTTCAAAAGGGATACGCTATCTGTGCAACCACTTAAGCAATTCCTCCCAAAGTTACATGGAAGCGCACATTTGAAGGACTTTGGATAGGGGGATAGGGGCTTGACTTTGAATCTGAATTCTGTTTCAAAATTACATAGTAACCCCTTGTTCCATTTCACAAATCTAAGTCCATTCATTCTCATAATTTGTTTGCTAATTTTATTTTGAAAATTTCCCTTAAATAGTGGTTCCAAAATAGAGATGCCCTTCTCCATGAGATTGCTAGAAGATTTTTCAGGGGGCATGGTATGATTTCCCCACCAATTTCAAACTATAATTCTTATGAAGAAGAAGCAAAAGAAACCTCTCAGGTACTCGGAAATGGATTTACCATTAGATGCACTAGGTGTTAGCTGAGGGCCTTTAATGAAGCCAAATAAGATATATTTTGTCTTTTCTTGTGATGAATAATCTTTTGGTATGCCTTCAAAATGGTCCCTGTACCTTGGGCCCCTGATTTGTAAAATTCACCCCTGCAGGTACCTACCACTGGGGTTCAATCCAAACAGTTTTGGGCTAATGCTTCCATTTCTGAAATTATTAGCAGCAAAGCAATTGCATTTCGGATTGCAGTGCTTGGATATCTTGTGAATCAATGTTCTGGAAGAAAGCTTACACTGCTGTGTGAATGTACTGAGATTTATTATTTAATCTGTGGTGTTGTGTGGGTATTTCATGAAGAATCCTAGAATAGAATTTGAAGTTTGCATCAAGATTCAAATAATTATGAGGAAATGTGCAGCAGAGAGTCTTGCAATACTTGTGCAATTGTTTCCTGAACACTTCCAACTCCATTACAGAAAAACAGATGTATACATGTTTGATTGGCAGCTTGGTTCTGGGCTGGTCATGCTTTCATTGAAAATGGAAAAGACCATCTTGTGCACTACATCAGACGTAGTTGCTTAAATGCAATAGTATTTTATAATATCCAAAGTGCTACAGTTAATTTCCAGGTTACTTTGCAGCTAAGGTGAGAGAATCATCTAATTACTCACCACGAATTTTGCAAGAAAATGCTCTGCAAAATGGTTCAGTGGTTACATCAGCTGCTTTCCTAGTGGTAGATTTAAATAGGTAAATTTGTTAGATCTAAATTCCAGTCTATTTCCTTTTTTGTCTGTTTTCTTTTTGGATATTTTTTAGGAGTATGCCAGATCACTTAATATTCTTTCCCTTGGAAAATTCCTAATTTTTATGGCAAGAGGCAATCACATTCAAGCAATAAGTATCAAAGTCAATTACAGTAAGAGGTAAGTTTGCCACCCCTAACATATATCATATGCAGAAATATCTTTTACCGTTAACAATGAATTTAGTTGTAATTTATTCTAATGATATATTTAACAATAGAGGATTTGTGATACTATTCTTGCATCTGATTGCCTTTTAAGTTGACCAAGTTGTGAATTTTTTGTCATCTACTCCCAGCTGCTGCAATTCCAAACACCGAGGGAAATATTAGTGTTTTGTTGTGGGTTGGATTTATTCAGCGTAATTTATCCTTGATTAACTTAGCATCATTATTAACCCTCATACTGTTAGCACCCATCGGGCTAAATACGGAAACTGCCAATCAGAAAGGGCGAAGAACTTATTTGGAATACAAACTTTTTCTTACAAAAAACCAAAAGGACAAAGCTATTATCGAGGAAATTTCTTTGATGAATGCAGATTATAAACGGAGCTATGGGATAAGTGTTCCGAAAGTCAACTGATTCTCATATACGAGAGTGTGGGAATATATCGGCCTTTGGCAGTTTTTTCGCATTCCCGGAGGGTCAGTATATCGGCCCGCTGGAAGTATGAGGGTTAGATTTACCGTAAGTTCAAATTTCATCCAAAATTTATACTTTTGCTTTTGTAACTTTTAATAGCATACTTTTGCACATAACACAATCCTTAATTATTAGCATCGAAAGGAATTTTGTGGAAAGTACTTCTCATTCAATGAATATACATAAGAAAGGTTTTCGCCCACCTTAAGTTCCTTAATCTTAAGATTATCCCGCTTTTTGCACAATCAAATTTGAACTAAGGACGACATTTTATTTCATGCAACTACCAAGGTAAATCATCTATAACTTTCGGCCCCGACGTTTCACAATGTTTCACTTCTTTAAGGGCATTATTGTTCTTTCGAATCACTGAAAAATTATCGCATGCTCTCATCGGCGGACGAGATGCGGTCTCGATTGCCGCATCACTCGCGCCCTCCGAGACGCGCAGATGCATCTGACTGTGATGGGCTCGCTGACCACTCTCCACCCTTCAGCGTCTACCCTTCTGCGGAGGACGTTGACTGGATCGGACACTGTGACGCACGAATGAGGTCCTCGGATGGAGCATCGTCCTTCCTCGCACGCACATTCTACGCGCAGAATGGTCTGCGGCCATCTATCAAAGTCTTCGTCCACGACAACGCGAGCGCCGCAAGTGGAACTGGAAACGAACCAATCGGAGTCAATCGTAGAGCTGAGTATGGCTGGCTTGTGATTGTGACGTCTCCTTGGAAACTCAGGGCAGTCCATTTCCACGGGTTTGGAAGAGAAGGTGGCGTTAGTTAGGCTGTTTAGCGCTTGGAAGGGTACATGTGGAAGGTGTCTGTCTTGATCTAACAATTTGAATGGCTCCTGTAGGAGAAATGAATTGGTGTTATAGTTGGAAAGCTAAATTAATATGTTCACGTATATTTTTAATTTGAACATTTACGTTGGAAACCGTGACCTCTAAATGGGAGAAAATTTGAGGCGTAAGATGTAGGTAATGTTGAGAAGAGCTGAAATACTGCCGTTCACCATGTTAGTTGTGAAAAATAATTGGAATTACGTAGTTTACAGGGAAACAGTGGAATTAATTATGAGCATTGCCGTATTAGATTTTATCACGTATCGAGTCAAATAAAACGTTACATGAAAATTTTGTAAGAGAATACTAATTCTTAACACATGGAGTAGAAATCTATTGGTAAGTATGTTTCCGGCTTAATGCAGTGAACCCTTCGAGGGTGCTCGAGGGAATCGTAGCTTCCAGAAAATTTTCCAAAATCAATACTTTGGAAACAGATTCTTCGAATGACAAATTTTCTAAAATTTTAAGTTAACAAATGGTTGTACTGCATAAGTTACCTTAGCGCTAGCTGCTTACACTGAATTTTCCTGCAGGAATCACCACGAAGTTGTTTCTTGACGGCGGTTTCGCCAGCTATACCGCGGGCATCTTCAGGTTAAAGTTGAAAATTCCTGAAAAACGCCCGTAGGATAGCCGGCAAAACAGTTGTCAAGATGGAACAACATCGCCGTGAAACCCGGAAGGAAATGCCGAGTTGAAGTAATGAATGGGTGATTTAGAATGTCAGTTTGGTTAAGTTCAGATTGGCGTAAGTTTTAAACAATTTGTCAATATAATAATGCTCATGGTTTCCGAAGAATCTACCTAGAACCAATGCCAGAAGACAGGAGATTTCCTCTATCTCGAGTTTACAATCATCTAAATTCCATACATAATTGCAATCCAATAAAAATTTTCTCCCGAGGTTCTGTTTCTCATTGTAATTGTAATTTACTTTCCTAATAATGATTCTCTGTTTTACCTCGAGTGGCCAATGTTTTTAAATCGGCGCTTTCGTAGAAATTACTTTTTTTGCTTCCGATACAACTACTTCATTTCATTTCTACAAAATAGTCTTAAGATATTTTTAAACAGAGTTTAATAATAATTTAATAGAAATCGAATTTACACTTTAATGGTATCACTCTTATTCTAATTTTTAAATTCAACTTGATTGGTTTCCTCCTAATTCTGAGGGTGTACTTTTAATTTTGTTGTCATCCAGTCATTTAATCATAACTAGGACAAGCGCTTCCCATCAACAAGACAGATATCTTTAAAATCTGCCTATGTCATTATTATTATTAATAACAAACAAATTATCGCACTTGACGGTTCACAGATTGATTGGGGCGCTATTTCAGAAGAGAAAAAATTGAAAATGAGAAAATATTATGTAAAAACGTAAATAGATATTCATTGATTCAGGATCAAATGGGTATTCACGTATTTGAGACATTGCCTTGCTATGGTTTTGAGATATTTAGCAAATGTCAAGCCTCTGGACCAGCTTTTAGTTTATGTTCCGTAAAAATCTTTATGATTTACCAAAAATTATGAATATGAGCCTCGAATTATTGGAAATGTTGAGCCATGTTAAAACGCGATTCACACAGGAGCACAGAACTCATCAGTTATACTATTTCTGAACTCATATTTACTTACTCGGTCCATTTTATGCTGACATCTACGTAACGTATAAAATATGCAAAATAAAGCTTAAGAATATATGAAATATTACCAGGACAAATTTGTGTGAATGATTCTTTCTGCGGAAGATTCCAGAAGTGGGCAATGTCGCACCTGAGAGTCGCTGAGTTAATCTATGGAGATACTACACATAGAAGTATATTGTCTGATTGTTTTTCCAAATAAAGTAACATTAATTTCTGAACAGTGGGAGGTATCAAAATACTATTCTATAGCTCTATGGATCTATTTTACCGTTGTAGTGTTCATTTTCACCTTATTCTCTTATAATTTGCGGTTGGGGGGGGGGGGTACGTATGAAATTACTTTGAGAGACACTGTTACAGACTAATATAGGTAATTTACAACGGTCCATTCACAGAACGCAAAATGGAAGATTTGTTGCTGTCTTCTGTGCTCTCACGTACGACAAATGTAATACTATTTATAGCGAAGGACAAATGAAACTGACGTAGCCCTACATCATCGATTCCGCTCATGGTATTCTTTATAAGTTGAATGAATGGTACACAGCTATATTGCACGGGACAGTTTTCGCCCAATTAAAGAACATTCAGCGAAGCAGTTTGAAACTACAGCAATTATCCACATTTCTTTTATTCTGTATAAAAACTGACCGTTATGTAGTGCTGGAGTCTTTCGATTATTAGATCATTCCGTAAAATACTCATTAATCCCTCACATTTGAACTTTATATTTTTCTTTCAAAGAATAAATAGGAAGTTTTTTTTCAATATTAAAATATAGAAATATAATTTAGATAAAACGTAACGTACAAGATCTCGCACAGAAGTCACAGTAAGGCAAGAAGTAATTCAAGCAATTTTTTACCAAACTTTGATATATTTTTTGCAGATATTTGTTTAATATTAACCACAAAGTTTAGCGGGTGTTCTAGCTGCACTGTTGCATGGTCGATAAAACTTATTTAGTATAATATTTTTAAATCATTTTAGTTACTTGACCACTATTTAGTATTATTAGAGCGCTACTTTAATGCGTTACTTCTTTAACGGTATCATCAACATTTTCTAATTAATTTTTCCACACGACCTCGATTTTCCTTGCGTATTGCACATTCCTTCAATCTCAATCTTTGGAGGAACAAAGATAAATGGATATTACTGACTCTCAGCACTTGTAAAATATTTATATAATATTTCTACTGGGAAAGGAATAAAGGAATATGAAAAAACCCGCTTCTCACCTCTTCAATCACTCTTGGGTCCTCCCACCGCTTTATCTTGAGGCCGTCCCTGGAAGCGATGGCCTCGGAAAGGAGACGGAGGATACAGTAGCGCGTGGACTGTCGGGAAGACTGCAGGGGTTCAAGTCCAGAGGAAAAGTTGAACCAATCTTCGGAGGAGCAAGTAAAGCGGGAAGATAGTTTCGACGCGCAACAGGCCGTTAAAGACAAGCAGCCAACGAAAACGAAGAAAATTCGGTTGGTCTGAGATTTGCGCGACGGAGGTGCCATCGGAGATTTGAGAGGGAGTTATTGAAAGCGGGAATCTTCAGAGGACAGCGAACGCCATCTAGTAAGCTGGCTCCTTGAAGTGAGTCTTATATGGACCAGGAAAGCGTAGGCGGATGTTGGCGCGGGCGCCAGAAAGTTTTCAAAGGATGTGCGGTGGGTGGGGTTGAAGCGAGAAAACAAGATGGCGGAGTGGGAGGAAAGATTGAACTTGGTGAGACATGTGAATGAGGTGCGTCTAGAGGATTATAAGACTGAAGGATATTTCAGTGGGTAAGTTCCTTGCAGAAAATAACTCACTGAAACCGGAACAGTTCACTTGAGGTAAGAGTTCCGGCTTGATTTACAGCCAAAACGAGGGCTACATTTTCTTGGGAGGGATCGGTTGATGTCGAAATAACGGAACGACTGCTTGACATTCTATACTACATTAAACACTGCTGGGTAAAGATAAAAGTGCCGAAAGATTCTGGTTTTGAGATGTTAGTTTTACAAAGGATGTAAGGGATAATTTATTTTTTAAGCAATGTATTATTAATTAGAAAATAACTGTCATACTACACGGCATATCGTTTTAATGTAAAAATTCATTAAAAAGTGAAATAGTAAATGTACCAAAACTAACTGAATTCATAATATTATCAAACGTATTTTTTTCGTATAGAAGCTATTAGTCATTGGTTAAAAAATCTGATGATTGGTTTGTTACAGCTCTCCAGCTCCCGATCTCGGTGACATAATATCTTAATAATTCCTAACCTTAATATTAGCCGTTATCTTCCTCTCGTGTTCCAGCCTAGGTCTTATTCTACAAATCCTACCTTCCATCATTCTTTTCAACACTGTCTTACACAGATTAACGTGTCTCAAAGTGTATTCGATCAATCCTCTTCTGCTTTTCATCAATGTTTTCTGTAGACTTTTTCATTTGCTCGTTTGAGGACTTCGTCAGTTCAGTCTATCCATTTGATTTTCATAATTCTGCTGCATCGCCTCTTCTATATTGCTTTCAATCTCCACTTTTCTACCGCAGCTGTAGTAAAAGAGAACACTCCGTAAAAAGCTTTTATAATTTCCTTTTACCCAGGATTGTATAACGGGATTTCAACAAAAGATTTTTCTAGCAAAACGCCCTCTTTACTTCTGCTACTCTACTTACTATTTCTCTCTTGCTTCCATTGATAATTTCAATGGCAATTTAGCCTAAAAGCAATCACTTCGGTTTAGTTTCTATTCATTAGTCTATACTTTTCATGCTCTTATACTACAAGGGTCAATTTCTCTTCAAGTCCTCATTCTTCTTTTCGGCGAGCATTCGACAATTCGGCGAAGCAATCCTATTATATATGAATATACGCAGGGCCGGAAAAAGGTGGGTTTCGTGGTTGCTAGTAGTCTTAGGGGGCCTCTATTTTTTAGTATCCCATTTCGAAAGCGTAATTTTTATATCTTGAATCATATCTGTAAGAAGTAACCCAGATAGACATCTGCAACTGGGCCCCCATTGGTAGATAGCCGGTCCTTAGTACATGGATTCACATGAAATAAGAACGTCTTGTGGGAGACGTCATAAAAATTACCTTTTCATTGGTTTCTTCTTTATTCGTAGCGATTGTCTCTAGTTTATAACTACTTGTAAGACAATATTCTCTTTACAAATGGATTGTTTGTTTTTTTACAAAAACTGTGACAATTTACCTTCATTGTTTGATATTTAAAAATTAAAATTGCCGGAGAATTTTTTTCATTCTTTTTCAAATCTTACCATCGTATTTATTTCTATGACATCTCATAGTATTAGCTTGTCTCCAGTTTTGGAGGTGAGTTTCGAAATGCTCTTTATCACTCTTCATACTCTCATAAATTCATCCTCATTACGATTGCTTGAATTCGTCCTCTCGATCGCAAGGAATTGATGTTGGGGTTATAGAGATTAAGCTCTATATATATGCGATACGCGCGAAAAACCGTTAGAAATGAATGGGTTTCAAAAGGAAGTATAGAGTTAGGAGGATTAGATGGAGAACATCCAAAGTCCCTCGAAGAATAGATTTGTAATATGTTGAAAAGATGAATGGATGCGACAGAGTTCCCGGGAAGGAGATATCTGAGTCGTTAAAAGACAAGATAAGATGGAGAGACAGAAAGGAAAAGGGGAACTCGGGTGAGGGTGAGTTGCAAGCATGGTTCCCTCTGAGGTGGGCGGTCACCCAACCGACTTCAGAACACGGACTACTTTTTGAGAAATTTGGAGGAATTTAACTCATAGCTTTCACGCATTCTTTTACGAAGTTTCTCGTTGTTAATGCAATTATCGGATTACGGATTTCTTTTCGAAATTTGACTGATGAAACTAAATTTATAATTGTATTCTACTAATCATGGCGTATTGTAATCTTAGCGCCAATCGAAACTTCATTTCTGCCTTAAGATCGAAAGAAATGGAAGAGCAGTGGTGACGAGAGATGAGGGAGGCAAAAGAAACGGAAAAGAGTTGTACATAGGAAATTGCCGACATGGGGGAGTGAAACGAAAAGGCGTAGGTGGAGGGAGAGAGGAATAAACTGTAAAGGGGGACATAAAGGACGTTCTGCTCCTGAGAATAAAACTCCAGGTCTCTTTGTGTGCGATCTCCACACAATGCTAGGCTTTCGGCGCTGTACTAATCCCGTTCGAAATATACGAGAAAAATAATACAGATTCTCAAAGGGATCACCCGAAACTCCTTTAAGATATCCAAGAGGGAAAAGATAATGTACAAATTTATCGAAATTGTCGTGCGCCATTCAACGGAATCGATTCCGTCGTCCGTTCTACTTGAGGAGCATCTGACCTTAGAATATGGTCTTGTCAATTGTTTTTTACCCAGCTGAACGAAGTTTCCCAAGAGTTAGAACAAAATTAGAGAATTTAAGAGATATTTAAAGTGTGTGTAAAGGTTTAATCTATTCAAAGATGGAATCATGAGGATTTTTAGCGGTCCCAGCAGTCAATTGTTTGCCATCCTTAGTTTATAAGTCGTTGTTTAACTTCAGTGTTAGCTTTAAATCATTTTTAGACAAGAGAAAAATTTGAATTTTTAGAGGAGATTATGACTGTCTTCAGACAATATAACAAAAACTCGAGGGTTCGATATTCGGGCAATGATTTCGTTGGAACACTGAAAAGAATTGGTAGGTTGGGAAATCCATTTCATATGTAATAATTTTATATATTCCGAAATTAATCGTAAACGATTTGATTTCCAAGTTAACGTCCATGCGTTAAAATTGTAAAGGAACTAATACCTTATTTACCCTACTTTGTCCTGAATTGGTGAAGAATAAGAAGAAAAGTTATGTGACATTGAAGTTTTATCGAGATTTAAAAACTTTTAAGTAAAGTATCCATACTAAAATAATTATTTTTTTCGATATCTTTCTCTGAAAAGCATTTTCGGTGATTTTGATAATTATTAGGTAATTTGATATTATATTATAATTATTATTAAGATCGATGTTATTGCTATTAATGGAGCATCACATTACTATGTTAACAAAGTATGTTATATATAATGGAAACGACTACGGGTTGCTGGTTGAATATATAGTAGCCAACCTATCTGCCTGGAAACTCAAATTAAAAATGCTTATTATATAAAGCTAATTTACAAGAATTTTCTTGACCATTGACGTAAGTCTGTCTCTCAAAATTAATGATATAGAAGCAGTAAAAAAAAAATTCCATATTTTTCCATTTCATCTACTTAGTCATTTTCAAATACAAAATTACATTGAAATATTCCGTATAGAACATAGATTATTCTTGGTGAAAATACGGAAAATAAATGTTCACCAGTTATAATAAGTGAATAAGTAAATATTTAACATTTTATTGTATTACTTTCAACCGATTTCTTTTGGGCCTTTCTGTCAAAATGAGTACTTGGAATACATTACCGCAAAGTAAAGTTAATCTCGTTCAATTTATTTTCGCTTTAACATAAAATAATGTAACAAAAAGAAAGAACTGAGACCCAATTTTACTTCTCTATTGTGTCTTATAATGTCTTCGACGTTAAAATGATATATCGACCTCTTTGTGGCGCTTTTGAACTATGTAACAAAATGGCAGGTGGAAGGTAAGAGTGGGGAGAAAAGAGCGGATTGGTAGCAGAAAAAGCATATTCGTATTTAGGTCTTTGATAAGAGGATTTCGAAGATTCGTTTGATCCGCAAACGAGAAAGAATGAGCGCGGGGAAGGAGATTGAATGCGGTAAAGGGCAATCGGTAAATAAAAGAGTGCAGTGAGAGGACGAGAGGTGATTTTCTTTTTTAAGAAGACGATCAGCCTAAATTTTAATACGCGTATGCAGAATGCTCTTGAAAAACATTGACGCTTCAATCGTCACTATAAACTTAAACGATGGCAGAGAATTTTGCCAACATTTGAGTTCAGATATCGTCTTTCAGATTTTTTGCTAAAAATTATCTCTTTCTTTAGACTTATGTGCGCAGAAATGTTTGACACATTTGGATAAAATTACTGGAGACTATCCGGAGAAAGTATGTATCGAAGGCGACATCAGACTTTCGCATTAACAATATAATAACCTGTAGGTATTGTGTATGTTTATGTGTCTATTGAATATAGATTATGTAAATATTTGTATATATGTAGGTCCAACACTACCACCAGGCTTACTGCCTACCCGCAGTTTGCTAATAATAATGATAATATATTGTCTGTAAATAGAGTTTCAAAAGATAAGGATTTATCTTTAAAAATTTGTTATTGATAATTTCATGGAGAGCAATATTTAGTAAAGAATCATTTGCTAAGGTCAGGCCAGGGAAAGATTGTAAGATTTCCATTGAATGTAAATTTAGAAGTTGCTGTTATGAGCCATTAAAAACGGCTTATCAAAAATCCACCTCTTAAAACAACCGATCTTGAAAATCGCTTGATATTATGAAGTAGTAAAAATTTGTAAATGTTTAACTATTTAATAAATACCCTTCAAAACTCGAGAATTATTTAAGTATTGGTATTACACTCCTGGTTTCCTAAAACTTTATAGATCGCTATCCATTTTAGAATAAAAAACGAATTCTACTTTTTTGAATCTTGCTGTTTTGTGTATCTGCATCGGAAATTGATAGAATGGTTAGTAAAAACCATGTTCGATCGAAATAGATTCTAATGAGCTGTCTTCTGATAGTGAAGCAAAGTTTACTATAGATTGGTAATCAGCACACCCCGTAATTTCTTAAGTTTCGGCTAAAACTGAAAGCCAAATGTGATATTGAAATATTCGATGTGACGTTTCTATGACAACCGATATGTTTAAATTTAATATTCACTATTTCAAAAAATGTTATATCTGCTCCCCTCCAAAACACTTTTCTAAAGAGAATGGAGGTAGTACGTAACAGTCTGTTTTAATTAAACAAGATATTATCAATGCTTTTAATTGGACTTGTTTTTCAGATAGTAACCGGGCATACTTTCATGAAATTAACTTCTCTGCTGAGAGAATATAAAGATGGAGGACATGATTATCAAGAGTTGCTGCAGGAAAAGCTGAATAGCGCCGTTAGTAATAAAGTAATAACTTTAGTGTTGTCAAGAAAAGAACTATACAGTTTAAAAATCCCTCACTTTAAATTGCATCGCTCATAAAAATTTAGAAAAGAAAATTTTTTACTATCCATTAAATTGATTTCATATATTANGAACAATAAAGTCTACCTGTTTAAAAGAGAAAAACGCAACCTAATCCTAGCAGTGAGATGAATTTCCCGCGTAGGAGACGTCACCAGTACTCTCTATACGTCATGGAGGTTGCACTCTGTTGAGCCGAGTGGAGTTCTTTACTATAAATACGGCAACACTCAACTGAGTGCAACTTCGCTCAACGGAGTGGCGATTCTGCACTTGCTCGAGTGGTGACTAAAAATTCGGCCCTCGGGTTCATTGTTTTCATAAATTATTATGATTATTAACCTTTATATGGGAATATAAAATAATAATTCATAAGAATCGAAACTCTGATTAGTGAAAACACACAGATAATGTTATCCTCTTGTTCATGGCTGGATTGCATACAACGAGTAAGCAGCCACTATTACTCCCGTTCTCTAATTTAAACAATTTTGGTTCGTGGATAGTTCGGCCCATTCTCGACGACTTGTTTCCAAAGACCTTGAGAGCTTTGCAAAGTATCACATTTCCTGAATCATTAGTGATCATGGTCAAGTATCATTTTTCTTGAATCAAGTAAACCATTTTCGTTAACGAATTGGCCTGTGTTTATCTTCGCCGCAGAACGACAGTGAAATTATCAGCAACGAAGAAATAGAACTTTTCGTGGAAATCATAAAATTTGAGGATTTTCTTCTTGAAGTGTTAGAAGCATTTTATAAAGTCGCAAAAATAAGAAATAGAGATGATATTTGCATACACTTAGGTAAGAATTTTCCGTTTCCATTATTCCCATAATTTTATATTCCTACTATATAGCGTACATGTTTCTTAAGAAATATATAACAAATTTGTGTTTGGCTTTACTTCCAATTAATTTCAAAGCAATTTATAACTTCGAAAGTCATTCATCACGAAGGAATTAATTCATTTACACGGAACTGTCTACAAATTACTGTAATAGTTTTAATGAATTGGAATAGTAGACGTATGCTGTAAGTAAATGTGCCAACCAAAACTGTGCTTGAGGTTATATTAAATGTAATCAATATGTCTGATGGCACTTGGCGGAATGTTATTTTAATAAATGAGACAGCGAACTTTATATTTTCCGCACAATTTTTTTACGACCGGTTTCGGCATACAGTCATCGTCGGGACCTGAACTTCGCTGTCTCATTTATTATATTAATTGTATTACGTAACTTTTATTTGATATCCATTGAATTTACTCCACAGTTCAAATTTTTGGAAGAATATATCGATGTACTGGAGATTCGTTTTCAAATGTTTGCACATTTGAAGCTTTGTCTGAGCTTTCGATGTTCATTTCAAGTCCGGTTATTCGATGTTTGTTCTCTTTAGACGCAGCAATCAGCATAGCATTAACGCCTAGAAGACAGCAACTTGCGTTACTTAGTAGAATACGTTTTGCCTATAAACCAGGATACACACTAACTACTATTCTGAATGTGTATGTATGTACGATATTTTCGTTTAGCACTCGAATTTCAGTATCTATATTTTTAAAACATTGATTGTAATTTGATTTACATTTTAAATTCGAAGAAATTAGTTCCTTAATTTTTCTCTTCGTGAAGAGGAAATTCTTAGGATGAATGCTACTTTAATTGAATTGAATAATATGGTGCGATGGATGGGTAATCTACTATAAGAAAGTCAACCAGTTTTTTCTTTGAACATTTAAAATTTCTCGTAAACGACATAAACAATAGGCTAAGTTACTCAAAAACAGATGGATTCTGATAACATTTTACGTATCGTTTCCTATATCTGGTCCAGTGGCCAGCTAGAATGGTGAACAATGATGAACGATGAAAATGATGGTATAAAGGCGTTTAAGGTGGCACGTCACCTCTCCATCCTGATTTTTAATTGTTCCTGTAAAACCTCGGGTTAATGGAGATCAAGTTCGCATCCGGAGAGGTTCATGTACCAAGATACAACTGTACTCATGAGAAAAATTAAATTGTATTCAGAGCCGTATTATGAGCCCCTTGACAGACCAATGTCCTTACGACAACCACTCACGTAATTAATAGTGTATTAATCAATCTGAAAAATGGAAAATGTCTATTCGGTTTTAGAAGTAATGTAAACGTCAAACATATTTTTACTAATGGCAAGTCACCTGACATACACTGATTAGTATTAGGCCCCAATACTCGTTAAAAAGTATCCAATGGGACCATGCGTAAAGACGGCACTGGCTATATTCCAATGACGATTCCTAACCTAATTAAGATGTGTATTATAAACCTAAAAAATCCACCAAAATTACGTTAACTGACAACCACGTTAGTACGTTAATTTTCAAAGACTACCACTTCCCAGTAACGAGCTGCCAAATAGGGCTTGGAAACGTTTTCATTGAAGGTTTCACCCGATACGTCTCAGAAGCCGCTAAGAGGTTTACACAGCTGATCACATCGGATTTATCTCAAAGACGAATTTGAGCGCCAGATGTTTCAAAGACGGCTCGGAGACAAGTGATAATCTGAGGGTTGTATGAATGGATCTCCCTCGGTACAATGAAATTCGATTAACGCTAACTAGAATAAGATGGAACATTGCTCAAAATTCATCGTTTCCTTCGCAAAATTTCAGGGGATGTAAACCGTTTTTCGCGAAATCCATACGAGTGACCACGATAAAATTTTCATTTCCACTTGAATTGTGTAAACTTTCTTGTAGAAATAACCGTTAATATAAATTACTTTGTTAAATTTTGACGAAAAGAGAATTACTTAAGATGAAGCGATTAGAATTTTTCTTGTGGCAGTGATATAGATGGCCGAAAAATAATATAATTTATAGATCTATTTGGTTTTTAATTCGCTATAATAATTAGAGATCCATTATCACATTATAGATTGTGTTCGTGGAAAAATAAGGCTGCTGCATTTGAAATCCGCTTTACTAATATTCTCATAACTCCTCTCCACTTTCTATGAAATTGATTTTTGCTTTTAAAGAACTCCAAAAATGCATTTGTAACTATTGGAACGAGCAATAGAGATTTAGCGGATGCTTGTGTGTAATATATAATTCATCATGCATAGATCTCGCTTGGAATTTATACAGAATTATTTTCTGGTGATTGGCACGACATTAACGTGTTCATATTTATCGTATACTAATATGAAGAGTACTACATGCAAGATACTAATCACTTATAGCCAATCTCTCCTTATGATATCGAGAAATTTCATAAGTTCAATCTTTTAACAAAATTTACGGTCACCAAAGACCAACTGCAAGTATATGCTGTACTCAGAATTTTCCCGTCTTTACACAGTTACTCATACATGCCTGCTTGTACTAAATAAGATCAATAGTCGTATAGTGACGCATTCTATATTTATCTTATCCATATTCCTAAAATAATAGGCAAATTGTAACATTTTAACTGCGCCATTTCAGTTATTTTGTACGTTGTCTGTTTTAAATTATCAAAAATGACGGAGTCAAACATCGAAGAATTGGCATCAAAAAACTATCCATTAAAATGGCACAAAGTTTTTAGATTTCTTTGCCAAAGGAAACATCATATGTTGATAATAAAGATAGGGACAAAATACTTAGATGTGGACTTTTGCAATGACAATATTTGGGAACCACTGCATAGTAAATCAGAATGGATGAAGGTGAGTACATCCGGAGATAATCTCATCCTCTTAAACGGTTTCCGTGAGATACTGTTTTTATATTTTAAATTTAAACTACAATTACCGTTTTAAATGTCTGATATTTGATAGTGAATATAGCTGGCAGCCAAATAGTGTTAGTTGCTAAAGTATGAAAAATTTGTAAATGAAATTTACCGTTTATTATTTACTTAACTATAAATTGTAAAAATAAAAGAGAATATAATCTTAAACTAATCCTTATCATTAAAGGGCCTTCTTCAAAAACTGAATATCAGTCAGATAAAAAGAGGAAAGAACATGGCAAAGGCAGAGAAGGATATGAATCTAAAACTTGATGAGAAAGATCAGAACAAACAAAAGGTGGCATTGCTCAAAATTCACTGTTTAATTTTATACTCAGAAATTATTGGGTAGTATGATGATATTACTTTAAATGTTTGAAAGTTGAATAAGTTATTAAATTTCTACATTCATAAAAATTTGATTTTCATTGAAAACTTTAATTCTTGCAAAGGAAATGTTATCAATGATAGCAAGTTAAACATTTACTTTACAATAAAAGAATAATAAATTACTAAGTCAATTTTCAAACTATGCTTGTATTACTCAATCTCATTATTACTATTAAATTTATCTTCACAGCTGAGAAAGAGGAAGAAAAATAACATCTTTCATAGCATGTGGAGGGAGACCAATCAAAAATGAGTTGATTAAAGCGATTTATCCATAAACTCATTATCTCCATGGAGTTTCATGGGAAAGCAGTCTCTCTTAACTCTGTATTGCCACTTGTTATGCAAT
Source organism: Ladona fulva (assembly GCA_000376725.2). Lineage (NCBI taxonomy): Eukaryota > Metazoa > Arthropoda > Insecta > Odonata > Libellulidae > Ladona > Ladona fulva. The sequence goes on along the minus strand of KZ308364.1, from coordinate 689,475 downwards.
ATTATGCTTTATTTCTTTCTTAAGTATTTTATAAGTAAATTTTTTTTGCAATTTTCCATCAATTTCCAATCAACTCTTGGATTTGAATTGACCCTTAGCAATATCTTTAAGACCCCTGAGAGGTTGATATTGATGTAGTAAAAAAGAAGGTTATTTCATGTGTTAAAAAAGAATTAAGAGAAACAGTTTTCTTATGGATCTCTAAAGAGATAATGAGCATCTCTGAGTTTAGAGGTAAGTCACCTTAATCTACTCATCCTTGAATGCTCTCCCACCCTGCATCCCAAAAAATGTAATTTTTCTTGCTCCTCCTCCTCTGCTATGAAGATAAATTAAATATACTATAGAAGAATGAAAAATGGTGTTATAAAGAGTAAAAAACTTAATATTGATTCTTTTTCTTTGCTATTGACAGTTCTTTGCAGTAAATTTTCTTCTTTCATTACATTTTCTTAACATTTGAGTCAATCAAACACATTTAAATTATTTAAAGCTTCGAGAGATATTTTATTGATAGAACACATTCTTAGGCATGTACCATTGGTATGCATAAAGGCATGGATTTCAAAGAGGAGATTGATGAATATACTTATTGGACTTCATTGCGAAAGACTTATGAGACAGATCAGGAGGACAGCTTGTGCTTTAAGCAAGGAATTAAAGTAATCACTGAAAGAATGAAGCCATTGTCTAATAAAAGAGAACAAGAACACAACCATCAGCTCAATGATGATAGTCAAATGACAACAACTGACAGCCCAGAAAGCTTGATTAAAAATACTGGAAAAAAGATGACAGGAAATAAAGATGAGAGGAAAGTTGATGGCAGACAAGAAGAAAAAATGTTGTCAAATAATGAAGTCACACTAAAAGGAGATTATGTTCCATCACAAAAAACACATAGCAATAATCTTAAAGATGAAGATAACCAAGAAAGAAATGAGATAAGCAACAAATCTAGCAAGCAAGAAAATATAACTTATTTACCTAGCATTTCCAACTCATATCTATACAGCCCTGAAACTGAAGCAAACAATTTATCACAAGAGAAAAATCAAAATTTTCTCCCTATCTATTTGAACTCAAAGGTAATTTTAATTTTTAAACTGGAAAATTTTAGAAGTAAATGGCTATTTAAAGGCACCATGTAGTATACTGCCAATATGGTTAAATATAGCTTTATAAGCCTATTAATCAAAATTTTTAGCAAACAAAATTCCCAGTGTTATCAAATACAACTACAGTATTAAGAGAGGCAGCTGTGTTACAGAAAAATGAAGAGGAACAATTAAGAATGTAAGTATACTTTGGCAGTCATTCTGAAGTTATAAAAAACTTTCATACGTTAAGTTATAGTATAATTCACTATATACCATTATTAACAGTGCATGAAGTCAACAAATGTATATGTAGAATGCGGTAACATAAAGCCAAAATGTCTTACTTGGTGTCATGATAAATTTTTCTCACTTTAATTATACTAAAGCATAGTATTACAATGTATAGTTAGCATGGAGTTTAACTAATCTTCAGTTCAGGACCTGGGATTATAATGGTTTAATTTAAACTCTAAGAAAACGTTATTACCCTGCAGCCTAAAGCAAAGATTAGTTAAACTCCATGCTTACAATAAAACATAATTCAGGACCTAATTAAAGGTATTAGTATTTTCTAAAAGGAAAGCAGTAAATACTGCATTTTCATTATAACTCTTTGTATGATGCATCAATAACCAAAGTAAATAAATCTCCATCAAATATCTTATGTACCCACATACATTCTTTTCACAAAAAAATCCTTTTTATATGAGAATGTAGATTTGCCACAATATCTATATGTATTATGATAAAGCAAGAATAGTATTAGTAGTATTGTTAAAAGTGCTTTTGCACATAGGCCCCACTGGGGCCCAGGACTGTTTCAGGTGGGCAACACATTCAAAATTGAATGTGTTGCCCACTTGGCAATGTGGGAGCCCACAAGAGCAAGAAATACATTCCAAAAAATGTTACTGCATCTTATATGCATACATGTTTTGTGTGGGTGTTATGCAGAGTAAAGGATCCTGACAGATAGTGTTTGACTAAATTTGATGCAGAATAAGTTTATCAGAAGTGGTTTACTCCTTTTCATGGATTCTGTTACTTCCTTAAGAGAATTTTCATCTTTCACCAAAGACATAGGTTTCCATAGGTTAGCAATTTGTTTGGACTAAATAAGATATATCAAAAACCTTTGTATGTTAACTTAAATTACCGCCTAATGATTTAACTTATCTAATAAATTTTACTGTGATTCTATTGCTTTAGGCTGCAAGATGTGAGTAAGGGAGGTAGAGATCCATTGTTGTGGAGGAAGTTAGAGGAAGATTTAAGAGAAAAAGAAAAGATGGAGAGGAAGGAAGCTATGGAGATTAAGCATCTACAAGCTTTACTTTGGCAAGAGGAAGCCATACTAGCTAAAAGGAATGTTTGGCAAAAGAATAAATTGGAAGTATCAAAATTGAAAAAAGAGGTAGTTTACCTTAAATTATTATAGAAGTTACAGTAATGTTACTTTGCATCTATTTATAGTTTGCTTATCTTCATAGCAAAATTATTTACACTAAAGGTATTGCTATTTCTAATTAAAGAGAAAAATATATAACACTATTTTTTCTCCATAAATATAATCTAGGAAAATATTTTTTTCCTGGGCTACCTTACCTATGATGATTGATGTCAATTGGAAGGGGACAGTCAAATCATAGACAAAATTCTTCTTACCTCGCAATTAATAAATATAATGACTTAGTCTGCACATTACCTGTAGATGTGAATATATGTTAGGAATATTGATCAACTAATTGAGGTGAAATTTATAGTATTAAATCATCACTGGCTTGGTAAATTCTGAAGCTATATCCAACAAGAACCATTTCTTAAGAAGAAAATTAAAATTGCTTTGGGAAATGTAGACCATATTGTTTATATATATATTACTGAATGTGAAACCATTACTGAATATATATTGATGACCACTAATTTTTTTCATTTCACTAGAAAAATAATATCATTAATATGAAAAAGAAGTTGAAAGAAAAAGAGGAGAAATTTAAGAAATCCCTCATCCAAAGCACTCAAATGTCTACAGCGAATGCTCAAAAAGCTGTTCAGCAATGTAGGAAAGCAAAGAAATTGATAGGTAATGTAAAATAGGTAATCAATGAAAACATATTCCCATTCTTTTTCCCTTTATGTGAGAGAAATATGTGAAATAACTTTTAGCTAAGAAAGTTCAAGAAGAAAGAAGAATTTTACAAGAAGTTATGGCACAAAAAGTAAGATATATAACAAATTGGACTAATAATGACTTGAATGTTCATGAAATCATATATTTTCATAATTGTCACCAATAGAGAAAGGAAGATGAAGCTGAAAAGACTGAACTAAAGAAGAAGATTAAGGAATTATGCAAACATTCATCTTTACCTCATAAGAAATCAATTGACTTAACTGAAACTCCAGGATGGGGATTTTCTTGTGAAATGTCTATTGCTGAGGTATGATTTACAAGTGGTTTCTTTCCTTGCCAAAAAATTTTCAAGAACATTTCTTCAAGGACTAACACTAGTTATTTATTTATAAATAAATTATACAAGTATACAGCAAAAAAGATGAAGTTTTCCTCCAAATTGGAATTTTGTCACTGCAGATAATGTTCCAAAGAAATATTTTTTATCTCCTTATTAAAATTACAAGGGAAGTACTAACTGATATTATTACTGCTTCCTATTGATAAGAACTTCAGTTCATGAAGAATATCTTACTTTCATGGATAAAATCTTCTTGGGTTGTCAGCTGGGTAAGTTCTTAGGTAACGGGTGATCCAACAACACGTCAGCAGCTGAAACGAGAGTTTCCCAAGTACTTACCTGGTTGACTACCCAAGAGTATATTCTCCAGATTAATCACTTGAAAAAAGTTGAGTCTTCACACTTTCATGTTTGACTCAATTTCAATACATACAGCACCTAATTATGCATGTAGTTGATTTAAGTGAAAGTAAGGTTATTCTTATACATTCTTTTGATTCATAAATGATAATTTTAGGTCAGTTGCTTTATAAAACAGGTTCAAATATGTATACAAAATAGGATTTTAGAGCTATCTATGTTAATTTGCTCATACCATCATTCCAATTATCATTATATTTTATCTAATGAATATTAATATTGTTCTTTTACATTTAATTAAGCGTATCTTCCACAGTATTTTGTTCCTGTAGGGATTTAATATGTCTGATCAAAATATTCATTTTCAGAAAAGTATCACAACTTCTGAATATTCNATGTAAAATAACTTGATTGATCTTTCAAATTGCAAATAAATGTTGGAGGAAGAAAGGATTGATAAAAAAACCTGATCACTCCATTTCATGAAAGACTGGAGATGCTAATGAATCTAGACAAAAGAACCTTAAATAGGACTTTAAAAGGACTACATTCCCTTCAAACTAAGTACATATAGTTTCTGTTCTCCTAATTATAGAATATGAACTTATATTTCTCCTTGATTGATGATAGTAACATGATAGACTATCTTTTAGTAATTTATATCTTAAATTTCATGTCCTTAAAATGAATGAATATCATGGTAGAAATTAATCTCCTTTCATGTTTATACAATAGGTAAATGCTTTATGTGAAATAATTTCCTATACTGTTTTTACTATCCTTGGTATTTTGATCCTTTTATTAAAAATTTTCTCACATTTTCAAGTCTTTGTCTCATATTTTTGTAATTAATCATTGTCTGTTTCAGTTCTTAAAAAGATATTCAATGATAATTTATGTTTACGATAAAATGAAAAGAAAGAAAAGTGATGGATTCTGGCTGATAGACAGTCTTACTAGGAAGCTTTTCATTTGTAGATATTTCCAAAGTGTTCTCTTTCTGAGATAGGTTGATGGTTGTAGAATTCTTTGAGAGAGGCATTAGGTTAAGGGTCTGCTGCTTCCATTTTCTGTTTATGAGCTGCTGTCTTTGCTGGTGCTCTTTTGTATGCTCATATTGATTCTCAAGGTTTCCAATTTCAAACTGTACCTGCTTAAGCTGCATCTGAATTCTATTTAGTTTAACTAAATATACTAACTCTTTCCATGCTGAAAAAACTTTTCATGATATTCCTTTTATTTAATATTTAGAAAATAATCTAGGAACATTTTCCAAAGTATTCATTTTGGATTCTCCCCTGCTGCATGTCAAAGGTGGCTTGCAGGATATTAATGTATTTATAGATCAATGTTCTATTGCAATATAGTGAAGGATTTTATACTCAATTATTATCAATATTCTTCTTGTAGATATTATATTATGTCAAAGCAAAGGAGCAAATCAAACCATTTGCTTAGAATGTGGTCAGGGCACAACAATGAAAACTTATATTAATTCTTATTTATTATAATAATTTGAGTTAACCTTTATTTTCAGAAAAAAAATATCTCATTCTAATAATGAAAGTCAGGAAACAAAACATCCTGAATCAAAAGAAATAATCGAGTTAAAAAAATTGCTTGAGGAGAAAAGAGCAAAGAAAATTTTGGGAAACAAAATCTGAAAAATTATTTCTTTGTCTCCAATTTCATTGTGAATTTTATTGTCTCTGCTTAAAGTAAAATTGAAAAATACATTGACATGTGTGATACATGGCATGTAAGATTCATGTAAGTGAGTAGCAAGAAAAATTACCCTTTTTGAGTAAGACAAATTGTTGATTATGTACATGTATTTTGAGTAATTCAAATGGCAAATGAGAGAGTAAACTTATTTCTTCTAGTAAATTATAGTAAATTGTATATAACTGAGAGCATTATGCAGCTAATTTGATTATCAGTAGGTAATTTTTTTATAGATAACCAATTGTAGTACTAAAATTTTTCTTTGGGTTCAAGCACCTGCCAGTAATGCCTTTCTATTCTATCAATTTTTATTTTGATATTCATAGATTTTATTTTCTAATATTATTGATGTTCCAGAGTAGAAGAATGAAGATAGATTTAGGTAATTTTATTAATTTAATTAATAAAAAAATATTCCTTGCATAAAATAATATATTTATTTCTTAGTGTCAATTGTTCATGAAACTATACAACAAATTGTTATAATAAAGCATCTCAAGATCTTTAATTGCAATAACATATTAAATGATATTTTTAAAATTAGCATAACATAGTATGAGAAATACAATGTTTTCCTCCCTTTTTATTTACTACCATATAAACTGAGACTGAAATTACATCTGTACAGATATTTATGTTTGTATAGTATATCTACATATCTATCTTAAAATTCTTTTTGAAGAATTTAAAACCTAACAGAATAATACAAAAATACGATTTTCTTAAAAGGCTAAAATTTCATCCTCTTGGCTATTCAACACTTTTATTTAACTTATGATAAAAGTTGATTTACAAGTGGTTTCTTTCCTTGCCAAAAAATTTTCAAGAACATTTCTTCAAGGACTAACACTAGTTATTTATTTATAAATAAATTATACAANATGTTTGTATAGTATATCTACATATCTATCTTAAAATTCTTTTTGAAGAATTTAAAACCTAACAGAATAATACAAAAATACGATTTTCTTAAAAGGCTAAAATTTCATCCTCTTGGCTATTCAACACTTTTATTTAACTTATGATAAAAGTTACATGAAACATATAAACCACAATAATGGATAATCTGAGAATTTTACTTGTTTCCCCAAAGAGAATCTCAATTGAAAATCAAATACTAATGGTGAGACTTTTAAATTATTTTTTAGTATTTTTATTCAATAGTTCTGTTAATTCATTCTGTAACTGAACCCAGTTACTGCTACGGTTCAAATATTTCTTCCCGATGGAACTCTGCATCTTGGGAACAAATTTACAAGGCTACAAGGAATGCATTAAAATTAATAGCTTGAAAATTATCTGGGTTTTAGTATTAATGATAATAATTACACCTTAGTAATTTAATTAGGAAACACACAATTAAAACATTTCAGCATAGTCCATCCTATTCATAATGATCACATAACTCATTCTTACCTGCTTGGATTTAGGAGGCAAAAAGTTCCCTTCTAAATTTTTCTCAATTGAAGCAGGAGGGACAGAGGCTATTGGCCTCTTTAGACTCTCCTGCAGCTTCATATTTAAAGTTGAGTTATCATTTTCCCAATGGATCTCACTTGCTGGACTTCTCTCTGAAAATATCAGTTGATTAAATAAATAATTGATTCCCCCTTATGTGAGTTTCATTCTCAAAAATCCTTCTGTGAAATAAGAAAAATGAATTGAGACATGGGTAAAACTACAGAACTGGTGAATTTAGTTATTAAAAAATCTACAAAATTGATCCGTTAAAAAATACAGTCATTTTGTATTGAATTTGCCATCTTTCAAATAGAAATTCTGGAGAGAAAGTGTGATATCTCCTTAGAAGTCCATAACAATAATGTAAACATGACTCTGAAGATAATATCTCTTTAGATAAGCTTATTGCATTAAAAATTATCTGGGTGAACTGAGCATTTCTTCATGATTCCTACCAAAGTGCCTATTGTAAAATAACTATTGTAATCTAATAACTAACCCTATTGTAAAATAACTATTGTAACATAACTAACTAACCCTAATGTAAAATAACTTGATTGATCTTTCAAATTGCAAATAAATGTTGGAGGAAGAAAGGATTGATAAAAAAACCTGATCACTCCATTTCATGAAAGACTGGAGATGCTAATGAATCTAGACAAAAGAACCTTAAATAGGACTTTAAAAGGACTACATTCCCTTCAAACTAAGTACATATAGTTTCTGTTCTCCTAATTATAGAATATGAACTTATATTTCTCCTTGATTGATGATAGTAACATGATAGACTATCTTTTAGTAATTTATATCTTAAATTTCATGTCCTTAAAATGAATGAATATCATGGTAGAAATTAATCTCCTTTCATGTTTATACAATAGGTAAATGCTTTATGTGAAATAATTTCCTATACTGTTTTTACTATCCTTGGTATTTTGATCCTTTTATTAAAAATTTTCTCACATTTTCAAGTTTTTCTCATATTTTTGTAATTAATCATTGTCTGTTTCAGTTCTTAAAAAGATATTCAATGATAATTTATGTTTACGATAAAATGAAAAGAAAGAAAAGTGATGGATTCTGGCTGATAGACAGTCTTACTAGGAAGCTTTTCATTTGTAGATATTTCCAAAGTGTTCTCTTTCTGAGATAGGTTGATGGTTGTAGAATTCTTTGAGAGAGGCATTAGGTTAAGGGTCTGCTGCTTCCATTTTCTGTTTATGAGCTGCTGTCTTTGCTGGTGCTCTTTTGTATGCTCATATTGATTCTCAAGGTTTCCAATTTCAAACTGTACCTGCTTAAGCTGCATCTGAATTCTATTTAGATAAAAAATAATGTTGAATTTACAATCAAAAGTTTTTTGTATCCCATCCTTAAATTAATTATATAAAAGTATGTTTTGCTCAGAGTATGCTTAATTAATATCCTCAGATGCTACCAATCACAGCTAGATTCCATTTATTGGGAAATGAGATCAAAAATCACCCACGTCAAGAGCTAGCCAGACATCGGCCACCCAGGCAGTTTTTGGGAGGTTTTGCAATCATGATTGCCCTGTTTCTGGGGGGTGCATGATTTGTTTGAGTGGATGTTGGTTGGATTTCCTTTCGATAATGAGACCATTTACTTAAGCTTTAATATTATGGTGACAGAAATTAAAACCTTTTGAAATAATGAGCTTTTTGAAATATGAAAGTTTTTAAAGTAACTGCATACACTAGTATGTACAATTCCCAACTCAGAGTACCGATACGTCTCGGAGTGACCCTGTCCACATACTTTTGATTTTAACACGAATACATATTATAATAATACTGTTATTGTTGATAATACATCTTTTTGTGAAGAGTTAAAATTTGTTTTCATAAATCAACCTCTGAAAGATCTTCGTTTTAGGATTCTCCCTGGAGTCCTCTAGAAGAGAAAGTCTTCTTTATGACTTTTCTCTGACTCCACTGGTAATCCCAAAAAAATTAAGGATTGAAGATATATCAAACATTAGAACTACATTAATGTTAGTGAGAATTGAAACACCAAGACACATGATTGAAATGAAATATTATCACAGATTAGGTACAGGGCAATTCACAAATGATTAGGACTACAGAACTGTACATGATGTCTGATCTTGAGAATTTAGTATGGTGTGAAGCACTACTGATGTGCTGCAATCAAAGCTACTAAATGTCATGGTATGGAATCAAAGAGAGCCTGGATATTTCCCTGGGGAATCTTCCTTCACATGGGTTATATTCAAGTCCAAAAAGCAAAAACAGTGGTTGCTGGAGGACAGTGACAATGGACACTGGAGGACAGTAACCAATCATATCCCAGAAATGCTCAATAGGCAACATGCCAGGCAAACGTGGAGGTCAGGGAAGTAGTGGTACCCTGTTCTTTGAAGAAAAATGGCACATTCCTCTCCACATATAGCCAGGCATTGTCCAGCTGAAATATGTCATGTGAGTTGGAGACTGAAGAGGGGGCAATATCTTGGACTTTAAAATCTACTAAATGTAGCAGTTGATGTTCAGATTGCCCTCATTACACAGGAATCAAGATTGAATTTCATATGCAATATCCACCACCACTATTCAAAATCACCCCATTACATTTGGCATTTGTCCGCTATGCCACTCAACAATGCAGGCTGCCATTGATGCAGACATCCACACCCATTGCAGTACTCCAGTGTTAAGCCAACACTATGAAGTAAGGTGGACAGTCTCTCATTGCCATACAGAGAAGATGGCAGTCATCATGTGCTGTGGTTATATTGGGTGATCCAATATTTGGTCATCACTGTGCACCACACTCTTCTATCCATTGGTCTCATACATGCATCGCTGTCATATCAGTATGCCTTGTCACACCAAAATGTCTTGGTATAACAAACCCATTTCCTGGAGATCAATTATTCTGCCCCTTTCAAACTCACTAACATGCTGATATTGCCCCCTTTAACGCCAATGAGGCATACTGGCACTTGGTTTAATGTTTCCACTTTGCTTGATGGATATTCACTGACCAAGTTTGGGATAACTTTGATCTTTCTGGTCACAAACTGGGTGCTGATGGACCTACATGCATACCATATCTCTTCAATCTTAATCACTTATAGCTAATACACCAATTCTACACTTCTTCTGTTTGGATTAATTTTGAATAATCTCTTTGGGAGTTGCAATTTTCACAAATATTAGTGTATTTAAAGATTGGATGATGTATGTACTATCTATTTTCGATATAATGTAAAAGAACAGAGGTAGATTTACTTTGAAGAGGTTTTATGATGGGGAGATTAAATTATATTACAGTATTTGACCAAGCTACAATCTTTTTCTAAAAGAAGAGCCATTTATCTTATAAATAGTATTCTGAATTGATAAGAAAAGAATACTCAAGAGATTGCTTTAGTATAGAAACAATAATAGCATCATTAGGTGAGTGTTTGGTACTAAATGACAATTAATTTAGACTGTTTTTGCATTTGAAGGAGAGTAAAAGAGGTGATGAAATAAATTATCTGTGAGGGTCATTATATCTTTAATCCTGTAACAAGTTCAACCTTGGGTAAAAAGCTCTCGGGTTATCATCCAGGTGAATTCCGGTGACATGGTTGATAACCCGCGAGCTTTTTACCCAAGCTATCCACCAGGAAAGCCTCAAGTCATTATAAGTTCAACCTTATGTGGAAGAACTTTTCCTGGTATATAAAAACAACACATACTGAAATTTCCATACTGCAACCTCTAATTAGGCCACACCCAGAACTCATATTCCAATAACTAAGCTCTCTTTAGTACACTTTTTGCACCATCGTCATAAATAAAAAATTTTCATAAAATACCAACTGAATAAAGTCTTCTCCAAAATCAGGATCTCTTGTTAATTTTTCTTTAAATAATTTGACTTCTGTTAGCTTCAACTCTGATTCTGATGCTGCTTTCTTTACAACCTGAATATCATCTTCTAGTTTCTTTATATCATTGAGCAGCTTATGCTCCTCATTCTCCAGTTCTAACAGGGAAGTTATTATCATTATTGATTTTTAAAAGCATTACATTTTTCAAATTTAATTAGGAAATTAGATGTACATTAATTATTATGTATCATATTTTCTGAACAATCAAACAATCACATTCAAACTTTGAGCTTATTTGATTTTCTCAGCTCCTTGCAAACAATTGGTAACTAAACATTTTGAATCCATGTACAAATAAATATACTTGAGTAGAATTTAATTGATACATGGTTATGAAAAAATTAACAATTATTTTTTGATTTGGTGATGAATGGAGATGGTGATATGGTATCAATGAAATTTTCTTGAACAGTAAACATAAATACAATTATACCTTTAAATAACTTTACAAATTAAATAGTAAGAATCATGGATACCAATGGTCGATTTTCATGTTCTTTGCTCCCATTATAAATAAACCATTTCAGGGCTGTTATGATTAGTAATGTTATAGAGCAGGGGTAGGCAACCTTTTGCTAACTGAGTGCCGACTTAAGGTTTCAAATATTTCAGAGTGCCAACAACATACGCATTTTTACACAAATCAAGGTCAATATACTTGTTCTACGACATATTTTGAAGTTGATATGTAAAACATGGAGCTTCTGCATGCCATTGGAAATTGGTTGGTGTGCCAAGTGTGGCATGCATGCCGTAGGTTGCCGACCCCTGTTATAGAGCATTGATTTGCTGAATCACTCAGCTGTAATTATCTAAAATATTTCCAAAATTACATCTAATATGTATAATTTTTCTGTCTTTTAACAATTCTAGTTGGCAAGGATTCAACTAAAGTATCCCAAAGGTAGGCTATCGCAGAAACTTTATACTGATTAAAGTAAAAGGCTAACAGATACAATTTGTAATATGCTGTACATGATGCATTTATCCTAAATGTGACTGAATCCTCAACTAATATTGTTAGACGGGGCTATGCTAAATACTACAATATTAATTTTGATATGGCTTTATCAGCAAGATAGGATAAAAAAATAACAATAACAATTTTAAAATAGTAATACTTTAAACCCAGAGAGAAACGGACATGAAAAAAATCTGACAGGACCAGGATTCAAACTTGAATCTTCCATTTTCTGGGTGAACTCTCCCAAACAGGGTGTCTGATTGTTCTGGCATGATAACTCAATTGGCTAGAGCGGTCACCCAGAAAGTGGAAGAGCTGGGTTTGAGTCCTGGTACTGCCAGACTTTTTTCATGTCTGTTTCTCCTTGGGTTTATTCCTAGGTGAACACCTTCATGTGCAAAGCTATCAATCACGCTTATTCTTGTATTCAAACTTTGCTATTGATAATTTTTACCAGAGGTATTTATTCTCATTTTGAGCCAGATGTCAGGCTTCTTCAACCAACTAGTCCCCATAGATCCTAGCTCTTCTGATATTTTATGATAAAGATCACAAAATGATTCTCTGTCCTTCCATACATTTTGCTGCTTCTCATTCTGTTTTTAATGGATTCAATCAATGGGAAAATAAAAATCATAATTATTATACATTTTTTCTGCTGTAAGTAAAATAAAACGTTAATCNTACTAAATGTAGCAGTTGATGTTCAGATTGCCCTCATTACACAGGAATCAAGATTGAATTTCATATGCAATATCCACCACCACTATTCAAATTCACCCCATTACATTTGGCATTTGTCCGCTACGCCACTCAACAATGCAGGCTGCCATTGATGCAGACATCCACACCCATTGCAGTACTCCAGTGTTAAGCCAACACTATGAAGTAAGGTGGACAGCCTCTCATTGCCATGCAGACAAGATGGCAGTCATCATGTGCTGTGATTATGTTGGGTGATCCAATATTTGGTCATCACTGTGCACCACACTCTTCTATCCATTGGTCTCATACATGCATTGCTGTCATATCAGTATGCCTTGTCACACCAAAATGTCTTGGTATAACAAACCCATTTCCTGGAGATCAATCATTCTGCCCCTTTCAAACTCACTAACATGCTGATATTGCCCCCCTTTAACGTCAATGAGGCATACTGGCACTTGGTTTAATGTTTCCACTTTGTTTGATGGATATTCACTGACCAAGTTTGGGATAACTTTGATCTTTCTGGTCACAAATTGGGTGCTGATGGACCTACATGCATATCATATCTCTTCAATCTTAATCACTTATAGCTAATACACCAATTCTACACTTCTTCTGTGTTTGGATTAATTTTGAATAATCTCTTTGGGAGTTACAATTTTCACAAATATTAGTGTATTTAAAGATTGGATGATGTATGTACTATCTATTTTCGATATAAATGTAAAAGAACAGAGGTAGATTTACATTATCTGGGTTTTAGTATTAATGATAATAATTACACCTTAGTAATTTAATTAGGAAACACACAATTAAAACATTTCAGCATAGTCCATCCTATTCATAATGATCACATAACTCATTCTTACCTGCTTGGATTTAGGAGGCAAAAAGTTCCCTTCTAAATTTTTCTCAATTGAAGCAGGAGGGACAGAGGCTATTGGCCTCTTTAGACTCTCCTGCAGCTTCATATTTAAAGTTGAGTTATCATTTTCCCAATGGATCTCACTTGCTGGACTTCTCTCTGAAAATATCAGTTGATTAAATAAATAATTGATTCCCCCTTATGTGAGTTTCATTCTCAAAAATCCTTCTGTGAAATAAGAAAAATGAATTGAGACATGGGTAAAACTACAGAACTGGTGAATTTAGTTATTAAAAAATCTACAAAATTGATCCGTTAAAAAATACAGTCATTTTGTATTGAATTTGCCATCTTTCAAATAGAAATTCTGGAGAGAAAGTGTGATATCTCCTTAGAAGTCCATAACAATAATGTAAACATGACTCTGAAGAAAATATCTCTTTAGATAAGCTTATTGCATTAAAAATTATCTGGGTGAACTGAGCATTTCTNTTTGCAGGAAGAAACCGTATCATCGAGGACTAACATTTTCGCTTCGGTAATATAATGAACTGTCAAAGGGGCCGTCCTTAAATTATGTCAAGGTATTTCTGGGATTTATGAATCCACTGCCACTGTCTCTCATGGAGCGTCATTCCCTATGTGATCATGTGTAACATAGGGTGTGATGCCCCCCACCCTGAGTATGACTTAGTTAAATATGGCCTCTAATCACTTTATCAGGGAGAAAGTGTCTGTTCTGTTCGACACTGTGAAGAAGGTGAGACGGACCAGTCCTGTAAATATTTAAGATGTTTCAATCAGCTCATATTCTCTTTACTCTCACCAAATTAGCCAATAACTGTCATTATTTAGGCAGCTGGTCTTATGTATGGCATTCCAATCTAACTCTACATTCTAGTTTTCTATTCTCCTCTTGTCCTAATCTAGCCTTCATTTTAAATTCCACTAAAAAGAAAACAATTTATAAAAGTATTGTTAATATATTCCATGACGATTCAAATATTGTAAATATCTGTGCCAATTACACTGATTATACCAAATTTAATCTGTTATTCTTCTTTACCTTTCTTCTCTCAATAATTCCCTCACATTTATTTTTCTTAAGCACTTTAATTTTTCATAACAATCATGCTACTCTTAAATTCTTTTAAATAGTTCAGTTGGTAACGAAACTATTCTTTTGTAAATCTGGTCATTACATCTTTTCCCTGAGTTAAGGCTCTTTACATGCTTCTTTGGTTTGATCAATTAGATTGATCTTTTTAAGGTACAAAGAGGCACAGCTCTGACAATAAATTGCATTAAACAGCAGTTTCTTCATTCAAGAAAAGGTTCAGATCCCTTGAAATGGAGCCAGCACAGCTAATCAAGTTATTAAGCTACTCAATGATAGTTATTTGTAATGTTACTCTACAAAACATCTCAATTTTTGGGAGTTTTGATGAATAAAAATACTATCTTTCTTATGTTAATCCAGTTCTCAGACTTTATTTACCAAAATTTTAATGCAATAATTGAAAAGTTTATCAATACAAAATTCTAACATAAAAATAACATCTGGAGTAGAAGTAGTAGTTTAAAGTGTTTTGATAGGTGAGGTCATTTTGTACAAATAGACTACCACTGGGGATCAAACCCAGGATAGCTTTCAGAAAAGCTGAATATTCCAATTGGCTATCAGAAGGCCCATAGTGTCTGGAAATCAAGGACTTAGTTGAGTAAACATTTATCTCTTGCCCATTTTGAGCTGAATCTAAAGAGTAATGTATGATTAGGTATTCATTCAGACTTAACTACCAGAATTAAAATTGTTACTTCCATGATTATTTCAAAATTTAAATTTCAAAAGAAGAAATGCATGAAGTTGAGTAGTTACTGGAATGGCCATGCATGTTTTCTTAGCTTCATTAATATATGTGTGGTGACAATGATAATCCTGAATAATGCACAGTAACACTTTTTAAGCTTACTCTTTACATAGCAAAATAGTTAAAGAATTATAATCAAAATAATACTACTCCTGAAATAAATCTAACTTTACGTTTATTTCATGAGTGTGTTATTTACAGCATTAATTTCATAATTTGGTCACAAAATCTGTAGAAATTATTCAAACAAAGTTTTTTCCTGAACTCAGAAGACAGGAGTTTTTGCTGATCCCTGCAATAGAAAAATATTCATTCATTTAGAATTAATTTTCTTAGTTAACTATTTTGGATGAGTAACTTTATTTTTTGACACAAAAGACTATTGCATATTTTTTCTCAAGGATTAGGTAAGAACAACTATTGTTTAGTTTTCGATTAAGACATTCATTAAGTAATAGCAATTTTTGGTTAATCGGAAAACAACAAAGAGGTATAAAACGATTGCTAGGTTAATAGCAAATCTTGTTCGAAGAAAAGAAAAACATTCGAAATTCAGTAATTTAACTTCAAATTTGTTCGTTAAAACCATATGAAAGATTCGGCTGGAAACCAGAGCCAGTCATTTTATTCAAGACGAATCAATATCTCACTGTTTTTCAGCAATTTACGTTGATTTTCGGCATGATGCTCGGAAACTTGAATGTTCTCAATTAGAGCATCTATGCTGTTTCCCAAAGCATTCATTTTCTGCTAAAGAATAAAGTGATCGGCAAAACCCTTGCCTCTGATTCTCTACTACTGTTCGAAAATAATACAAGAAAGCTCTATGGCAATGAAAGAACCGAAAGCACTGCTGTAACAAATGAAAAGCAATCATAAGTAATCCATTGTAACAATTGTATGCGAGATATCAGTTCATTTTGACGTCTACATCGCCTTTTTCTTGAATGGCCAGGTGCTTGATGGAGAGGATAGAAGACCAATGAAAACGAGTTATAAACCGTGCGTGTTTAACCGCGTCCCTTTTAACATGCTTCTTTCCCACACTGAGAAGGGGTTTGAAGATTCAAACCTTCCTTGAGAATTATCTCTTCCATCTACGCCTTAGAAATTCGTGTAGAAACACTTTTTTTGAACGAGGTTAATAAATTTCCATAAGATGGTGTTCAAATTGACTGCAGTGGCGAGCGAATTTTAAGAATGGACGAATACATATCGAGAAAATATACTATACCGTTTTAGGTAAATATGAAAGAAATGCTTTAAAAATATATGATATTCTGTAGTTAAAGTATTGGCTTAACTATTGAGTTATTTTTTTCCAAGATTGAAGGTATATAATTTAATACAAATCTAACAGTTGCCTTTTTATTAACATTAATTAACAGCCTTGTTTGAATCAGTTTTCGAAGCTCATCTACTCTGAGCGTAGTTCTTAATTTCTGTATTACGTATTGCATCCAATGAATTTGATTTTAATGTTGACTTTGAGGACAGTTTTATTTTGTGTTAAATCCGATCACTCTTTTGCAGGAAGAAACCGTATCATCGAGGACTAACATTTTCGCTTCGGTAATATAATGAACTGTCAAAGGGGCCGTCCTTAAATTATGTCAAGGTATTTCTGGGATTTATGAATCCACTGCCACTGTCTCTCATGGAGCGTCATTCCCTATGTGATCATGTGTAACATAGGGTGTGATGCCCCCCACCCTGAGTATGACTTAGTTAAATATGGCCTCTAATCACTTTATCAGGGAGAAAGTGTCTGTTCTGTTCGACACTGTGAAGAAGGTGAGACGGACCAGTCCTGTAAATATTTAAGATGTTTCAATCAGCTCATATTCTCTTTACTCTCACCAAATTAGCCAATAACTGTCATTATTTAGGCAGCTGGTCTTATGTATGGCATTCCAATCTAACTCTACATTCTAGTTTTCTATTCTCCTCTTGTCCTAATCTAGCCTTCATTTTAAATTCCACTAAAAAGAAAACAATTTATAAAAGTATTGTTAATATATTCCATGACGATTCAAATATTGTAAATATCTGTGCCAATTACACTGATTATACCAAATTTAATCTGTTATTCTTCTTTACCTTTCTTCTCTCAATAATTCCCTCACATTTATTTTTCTTAAGCACTTTAATTTTTCATAACAATCATGCTACTCTTAAATTCTTTTAAATAGTTCAGTTGGTAACGAAACTATTCTTTTGTAAATCTGGTCATTACATCTTTTCCCTGAGTTAAGGCTCTTTACATGCTTCTTTGGTTTGATCAATTAGATTGATCTTTTTAAGGTACAAAGAGGCACAGCTCTGACAATAAATTGCATTAAACAGCAGTTTCTTCATTCAAGAAAAGGTTCAGATCCCTTGAAATGGAGCCAGCACAGCTAATCAAGTTATTAAGCTACTCAATGATAGTTATTTGTAATGTTACTCTACAAAACATCTCAATTTTTGGGAGTTTTGATGAATAAAAATACTATCTTTCTTATGTTAATCCAGTTCTCAGACTTTATTTACCAAAATTTTAATGCAATAATTGAAAAGTTTGCAACCTTTTGCTAACTGAGTGCCGACTTAAGGTTTCAAATATTTCAGAGTGCCAACAACATACGCATTTTTACACAAATCAAGGTCAATATACTTTTTGTACAAATAGACTACCACTGGGGATCAAACCCAGGATAGCTTTCAGAAAAGCTGAATATTCCAATTGGCTATCAGAAGGCCCATAGTGTCTGGAAATCAAGGACTTAGTTGAGTAAACATTTATCTCTTGCCCATTTTGAGCTGAATCTAAAGAGTAATGTATGATTAGGTATTCATTCAGACTTAACTACCAGAATTAAAATTGTTACTTCCATGATTATTTCAAAATTTAAATTTCAAAAGAAGAAATGCATGAAGTTGAGTAGTTACTGGAATGGCCATGCATGTTTTCTTAGCTTCATTAATATATGTGTGGTGACAATGATAATCCTGAATAATGCACAGTAACACTTTTTAAGCTTACTCTTTACATAGCAAAATAGTTAAAGAATTATAATCAAAATAATACTACTCCTGAAATAAATCTAACTTTACGTTTATTTCATGAGTGTGTTATTTACAGCATTAATTTCATAATTTGGTCACAAAATCTGTAGAAATTATTCAAACAAAGTTTTTTCCTGAACTCAGAAGACAGGAGTTTTTGCTGATCCCTGCAATAGAAAAATATTCATTCATTTAGAATTAATTTTCTTAGTTAACTATTTTGGATGAGTAACTTTATTTTTTGACACAAAAGACTATTGCATATTTTTCTCAAGGATTAGGTAAGAACAACTATTGAATTGTTCTCCACAATTATGATTAATAACCAACTAAATTTAAGTTACTTAATTAAGAAATTAAAAACAAAATTGACAAAATTCAAATTAATTATAATGCTTTACGCAGGTTTAGCAAAACAGTGGAATATGTATACTCATATATACCTAGTTCACAAATTTTCTTATAGTCCATACTTTGAATTTCATTGCCACTCATTTATCAAGGACACAGGATATCAACTTCATTATGTAAAATAAAGGAATTCCTAAATTCTTAACTACGTTAGGTATTCTGATGGTCAAATAAAAACTGCAAAAATTATTAAAACAAAAGATATGCTTAAATACATATTCTTACCATCAGTCATTCAATCACCAGTCCAAATTTCTCCATAATTCATGAGACTCCAGCAGGATAGTGCAAGAAATCATGGGGAATGATCTGCCAGTTATAAGCCTATATTGGAAGAATAATTCTGGAAGTTCCACACCTATGATTTGTGTAACTACTTTCAAATCTCCAATGCCATTTTTAAAAAAATATTGTTTGCTTGGGTATTTCTTGAGGTTTCACTTCACCAACCATCTGCTTTTCCTTGTGACAGTTTAACAAAGAAATTGTAGCGTTTGTAAATTTATCATAGAATGCAAATAAAATTATTTACCCTCTCATTATGTCACAGCCTCTTTTGATTATCTTTTGTCACATTTACAAATAACAATAACAAAATAACAATTAAACAAGTAAAAGAAATAACAACATGAGCTAAATTAAAATATGTGAATGTAAGAAGGAAAATCACACCAAACAAAGTAACTTATATCCTGAATTAAAAGAAAACTTTGGGTACTGATCAATTAGTAAAGCTCCCATCCATAACTGAAACATAATAACACTGACTTAAACTGAAACAGTAACAAAGTTAATGGAAGTAATAAAATCAACTAAAAATGTACTAATAGGTTCATTCGTTTTTTTTCATGGAATACATTCTGCATAAACAATCATCCAAACACTGATAAATAGTTTCAATTTCATTTTTAGTATTGAATTATAATGTTTGTGTTCATATTTTATCTTTAAGAGATGATTCCGGAATCGGTATGGGTCTGAGAACTATCACAAATGAAGGAATTTAGAAGACATCATCGCAAGAAAAAACAAAATTAAATTGCTGTAGTGAGTGATATGGGTAACTCCTTTCCCTTCTCCATTTTTCATCAAAATATTCAATCCTAGTACGTTCAATACAAAAAAATGAGATCAATGAGATGACACCAAATAGCACAAAAAACAGATTTAGTCTTCATGTTCATGTTCACGCTGAGCTTCAGCATCACGCCAGTTGCTTTTTATAGTTTCAACTATCGTGGCGAAGAAATCCGACTTCGTGAAACCATAAACACAGCATATGGCAATAAACACGTAAGATAACACAAGAATATAATCAGGTTCCTCTGAAGGAGTGAAAGGTATGGGTCCCATAAAATCTGCAGAAGTTACATTAACTACTCCTTCAGGCTCCATTCCCGTATATTTAGTAATGAAATTTGTCATTGCTGGAAGAGTGTATTCGAGGCGATTAAATTTTGCTATGGGACGCCCATTATGGAAAAGGATAATGGTAGGAACACCCACAACCCCATACAAGGTGTTAAATCTATGATTAGGGAACTTCATAGAATCTACAGCCAACATCAAAACATTGGAAAATAGCCGAGGTAAAGCGTTAAAGTGAGGCGCTGTTAAAAGGCTAAAGGGGCAAGTAGGAGAATAGAATAATAAAACAACGCACAGTCCTGGTTCTGATCTAGAAGTAACATTCGGGTTCACAGAGAGAACTGAGGACAATCTTTCTGCATCGACAACTTCAACATGAGGTATTTCAGTTTGATTAAGGGGCACACAGGATATCATGGTGAAATTTGAAGCAGTCACATTTGTTGTCGTAGCGTTCACACTCACTGTAGTGTTCGTAGTGATGGTGGCATTAATGCCATCCCCATCGATTACTTGAGATGAATTTTTTGCTTGTTCTAAGCCTGTACCTTTTATCAAAGCCGCTGTTAGGCTCATAAAATCCGAAATCATTCTGAAGATATAATCGAAAAAATAATAGAATCCGTTGATTATTTCTTTTTCTTTATCGGAACTGATGTTTTCCAGCGGAGTTTTACTCATTACATTTTGGTCTGTCTCTTCTAAATCAAACGGCAGCAGTTCTAGATTGCTAGTTTCAGTCCCTGCTTCTGCTTCTTCATTTCCAATGGAAAATTCAATCAAAAGCAAAACCAGGGTGAGGGTAAAATATTTTCTCATAATCATTTCTTCAACTTAGAATCTCATAAAGGTGAAAAACAAAAAAATCCATGCAGTTTGCTTAAACGGAAAGATTTCTTCTCTTCCTTAACTGAATATCATTTTCCTACACAAATCACTTCACTATTTCACAGGATTTATGAGAGGAATACCTTACGACTTTCGCCATATCCGACATACCAGATGCCAGAATTATTCAACAGACGAGAATCGAAACTAGCAAGGCGGTAGATAACGTAGATAAGATTCCGAAATTTAAAGTGCGTTTAATTCTATGAGTCAGTATGTTAGAATTCATATCTTATAATTGGAATATACTTATACGATATCAATTTAATGACGCATTGGATACTTTTATAATTATCGAATATTTCTATTGGGAGGGATGATAATTTAAAACAAAAAAGTGATTAATTAGGCTCGGCGGGTAAGGAGGTTAGAGGATCCTAAACTGGTCGTTGTTTCTCCTTTGTGAGTAATTCATCCTGTTCAGTTGCTTAGTTTTACCCAAAATGAGGTAATCAACAGGGAAACTTAAATTGGATTTAACATTGAAAAAATCACTGAAGTATTTGTGAAACAAATAACAAGTTTTCCATTTTTCATCTGCGTGATTTATTTTTCTGAAGACTTGGTTTGAGAAATTAATACATGAAGACGAAGGGTTCTAATTACAATAAGTTTCGTATTTTAGACTTGTACTTTTCTAAAACCCTTTCCCAAATTTACTAATCCTCAGTTATTCAGTGAACAAAATTAATTGAATATAACAAAATAGAAGTATAAAAATATTCACATCCTGAATGGTAAAAGAAAATGCAGAAGAAGAATTGTTTCATTATTGAAACCCACAACCAGATACTCCAAATGAGAATTAAAGAAATCTTCAACTGCTGAATTTGAATAATCGTATTGCATCATTAACGTGTTTATGTGAAGTTAACATCTGAATCTTAGCAGCTTTGCTATAGCTTTTCATTCATTTTGGGATAAAGTTTAAATAAATCTAAAATGGAATTCATTCACTCCTATACATGAGATATTTTCTTGATAATAGAAAGAAACGTTTTTCTGTTGACTGAAAATCTACATCATTTTCATCCTCTATGCATTTCTACACTCATGTGCAGAACTTAAGGATAATGTGAAATTTCATAGAAAGATGTTGAGAAACAGCGATAAATGCATGTAGTGTTTCCTAGTATAAGTGTTAGTTGGTTTGCTCCATATTTTTCTGAAGTTACTGCTTGGTGCTTCTGTATACCCCTATTGCAGCAAGATAAGTGTCAAGGGCTGTTTCAACACACCAGTAATTATGTTTGATACATCTCAGACAGCTTACACACAGTAGGATTGTTGGCTTTATTGTCAACGGATTTATAGAATAGTGCAGAAACACCATATGGATGGTTTTGTGTGTGAAATGGCAGATGAAATGGTTGTCCTGAGGAATGTCATCTCAAGGTATTGGCAACAATTCCAATGGGGTGAAAACGTCTCTAGGAGGTTTGATGGAGGCTGTCTAAGGAGTATCATTATCCAACAGGGCTGTTCATTACACCCTACAGCTGGGTGCAATATATGGTGCACTACCTCAAATCTTATTAGAGAATTATCTACATCTGTACTTGAGATTCCATTTAGCACACATTGTTATTTCAATTCATGACATTTCTTTGTGCCTCTAGGATTAGTAATTTTCATATATTCATTAACAAGATTTATTTAACAAAGTAAGACATGTTAATTCATATAAAATCAAACTAAGCTTCAAAATAAATACTACCTCAAATACACATAACACACTAAAATTACAATAAAACTTTTACTGATTGTACATTTATATCCGAGGTTGAAAATATATCATGGAAGTAATCCAATGTTTCTGTAAGATTAAGATTAATCTGTTCATCTTTACACAAGTCAAATATTTCAAAAATAGGATCAGTCAACATTGCTTTCTTCCCAACAATAATTACAAATGGATAACCAGTCTTTCTTGCTTGTAAGAGCCTCTTTCCAATAGTCATGGATCCCCTATCATCCATGATTACGTCTCCATTAAGTGCATCTATTGAATTAAGACTCTCATAAATTTTGTATGCAGCTGAAGTGGCTGATTCTTCATTGCTCCCGTCCTAAAAGAGCAGTAGGAATAATATAAGAAGCAGACTACATTTTTAAGTGATCCTTAAACTATGTGAAATATTTAGTTAATATTTTGAGTCTTCATAAAATATTTTAACCATAGTTCATAAGAAATCCCCATATAAACTTACAGAGGATCCAAAGACAGTCTATAAAAATCCTAAAGTAATACTACTATCAATAATTAATAATGTGTAACATTAATATATTTCATTGATTCAACAAAACTTTGTAATAGTCAGATATTTAACTAATAGTAAAATTTCACAACTCAATCCCATTCATTTAAATTTTCTCCAAATCCATCTATACAAAAATGGGCAGTAAATCACAATGTATATGCTTGCAAACAACAGCTGGATATAAAACTTATTACCTTTGGCGTGATAATACAAGCACTGTATGGGGCTAAGGTTAGAGGCCAACGTATTTCATCACCAGGAGAGAGAGTTTCAACTGCAGCAGCCAAGATTCTTGTTAATCCAAGTCCATAGCTGCCCATTTCCAAAGGCAAGCTTTCTCCTTGTGGTGATGTGAATGTGGCATCAAGAGGGGTAGAGTACCTAGTTCCAAGGAGGAATGTGTGGCCAACCTGTTAAATATAAAGCTACAATAAACATGTAGCCAATTTATTGTTCCATCGATTCATCATGCAAAATGAATTATAACTCATGCGGGTGAAAGTATTTTCAGTTGAATTCAGACAGAATTACAAAACACTGAGGATTTGTGAGAAATAGCCAGAGATAATAATAATCATGCGAGTTGTATTTAGCACAACGCATTTCATTAATACATGCATTGTAGTCATGTATAAAAATTAGAATAGGAAATTAAAATGTTTACAGTATTAACACACAAAGAAAAAATAGAATATCACAAGAGAAAACAATAAAAATACCATAGAAACTCAGAAAAGAATGAAACCATAGTTACATTTGAAGCAGTCACATTTGTTGTCGTAGCGTTCACACTCACTGTAGTGTTCGTAGTGATGGTGGCATTAATGCCATCCCCATCGATTACTTGAGATGAATTTTTTGCTTGTTCTAAGCCTGTACCTTTTATCAAAGCCGCTGTTAGGCTCATAAAATCCGAAATCATTCTGAAGATATAATCGAAAAAATAATAGAATCCGTTGATTATTTCTTTTTCTTTATCGGAACTGATGTTTTCCAGCGGAGTTTTACTCATTACATTTTGGTCTGTCTCTTCTAAATCAAACGGCAGCAGTTCTAGATTGCTAGTTTCAGTCCCTGCTTCTGCTTCTTCATTTCCAATGGAAAATTCAATCAAAAGCAAAACCAGGGTGAGGGTAAAATATTTTCTCATAATCATTTCTTCAACTTAGAATCTCATAAAGGTGAAAAACAAAAAAATCCATGCAGTTTGCTTAAACGGAAAGATTTCTTCTCTTCCTTAACTGAATATCATTTTCCTACACAAATCACTTCACTATTTCACAGGATTTATGAGAGGAATACCTTACGACTTTCGCCATATCCGACATACCAGATGCCAGAATTATTCAACAGACGAGAATCGAAACTAGCAAGGCGGTAGATAACGTAGATAAGATTCCGAAATTTAAAGTGCGTTTAATTCTATGAGTCAGTATGTTAGAATTCATATCTTATAATTGGAATATACTTATACGATATCAATTTAATGACGCATTGGATACTTTTATAATTATCGAATATTTCTATTGGGAGGGATGATANGATATTAAAAATATCCTATATAATAAAATAGTTTAAATAATAAACAAAATACATTATTCCAAAGGGATAATCAACGTATTCAAGGGCCACATTACTGAACCTCAATTCCATTTGTGTGCATCATCTCAGTTTTATTACAATTTGGGCAGACTTCACCCTGGAAAATTTCTTTGTTGGCAGCATAATTGCACGATGTGCATTGTACGATGTGATCTTCACCAATACTAGCGAGGAAATGGTATTCATGTGACATCTCTCCACCCATGTCACCATTATCGCCACTGACTGTGAAAAGAACACTCACTGATTACATGATTTTTGTGACAATGTAAACTTAGTCATAAAAATCTTGTTTTATGGATACATTAAGAAAAACCTTTTGGACTCATCTGATGGAGCTAAAGATTATTTTAAAATGTATACCATTAGAAATACAAGTTGTTGTAAATAAGGACCACTTAAGAGTTGGTTAGAGACAAAGTGCATTATTTTATTTCATGATGACTCATTTCAGTATCATAAAAATGGATACACAAAAATATCTACCTTTCACATACTTCACCCCAATCTTATCAAAGATTTTGTTATAAGCTTCGCATATCTCCAGGTATGTGGTCTTGGCTGTGCCAGAGGAGGAATCAAAGGTATACAAATCTTTCATTAAAAATTCCTTTCCTCTGATCAATCCAAATCTAGGCTTTTTCTCATCACGAAATTTACTCGAAATTTGATAAATTCTAAGCGGCAAATGATGATGGGAAATAGGTGTGATAGAAGCGACGAGTCCAGCAACTGATTCTTCATGAGTCTGAAAAATTATGTAGTAAGAATAATTTAGTAAATAAATCTTATGATTTACTGTGTATTGATATAATATCTTGTAAATATAACAAACTTTTAAAGAGTCTAATAATAATAACAGGTTAGATGGAAGAAAAGTCTGTTAGTCTCAATTTCGCCTTAATAATAATAATAATATGAGTTACAGCAATGATTTACCTACTGGACTTAAAAGATATTCTTTTTTATGCCTATCCGTGAGTTTAAACAGTTCTTGAGTAGCAGATTGCCATCTACCTAAAGAGAGAAGATATGATGCAACAATGTAAATATATCATAATTTCAAGCCTGGTAAAAGAACTTAATGACAGCGATCGGAGAAGATATAATGCAACAATGTAAATATATCATAATTTCAAGCCTGGTAAAAGAACTTAATGACAGCGATCGGAGAAGATATATGCAACAATGTAAATATATCATAATTTCAAGCCTGGTAAAAGAACTTAATGACAGCGATCGGAGAAGATATAATGCAACAATGTAAATATATCATAATTTCAAGACTGGTAAAAGAACTTAATGACAGCGATCGGCAAATCCATTACAATAACGTATTCACATAGTATATTCCTATGTGACTAATGAAAAGATATCATAAGCCTTGCTGGCTTTAATATGTGGAATTTAATACAAATACGATGAGTAATTTAAATACCCGAATTATGCTCCGTCTTAGAAATTTAACAAGTCATTTCCGTTAATATGGAAATATATATAAACTTGCTTCTCTTACCTGATTTCTTCCAAAGAAGGGAATCCGTCAACAATGGCAGTAATACTTTCTGAGCATTGACAGAATACATTTCTGAATCAACAATTCGGATTAATTTCTCCAACGATTTAATACCGAGCGGCAAAATATGAAACATTCCATTTCCACTCTGCCTGATGATCCCGTTTTCTAACATGAGCTGAATAAAACTTTCTATTTATTACAGAATATCTTCATATTTTGTATTACAGATACAGAGAGGAATAGTACTCTGTTATATTGAGTCTTGTTTTACCTTTTGACTATTAGACAATAAATTGTCTGATTTAATGGATGCGTTCTTTGGAATTACTTTTAAAGGTTGCAATAAGTTAGTAATGCGATGAATTCTCGTGGACATTTTTGAAGTCGTTCACAAAGTTCAAAAAGTTTACCTCCCGACTCAAGCCTGATGTTACGAAATTCACCACTCGTTTTTCCCACGGTGTCATCACGCTCATCACGCATCATCACGTATGAAGTGTTATGAGAAGAGTTTGCGTGAGACAAGAATGTATGATAACGATCTTGTTTATGTATTCAACTAGAGAACGGGAATTAAAGATTTAAATAGTCTTGCTGTGTATAGAACTTCAAAATGTCATCTTTTACGCCTGGAACAGCGGTTCTACCCACCGCAGAGATGGAGATCACCATTTCTTGCAGGTATAACTTGATAAATGGGAATTCACGACATTGAGCGAAACGAATTGTCAATGTCTCAGGAACTAATAAGTTTTGGATATTTTTCATTTCCCACTTAGGTCCTTGATTGGTAAAGATGTTTTATCAAAGTCTGATCCAATGGTGGTGACTTATATTCAGCCTTTTGGTGAAAGACGATGGGTAGAATTCAGCCGGACAGAAACCATATACAACGAACACGATCCTGATTTTACGAAGAAGGTTATTTTACCATTTCGTTTTGAAGAACAGCAGCCCTTTATGTTTAAAGTTTATGATATAGATTGTGATAGCCCTGATCTATCAAAACATGACTTTCTTGGAATGGCAACCTGCACATTAGCCCAGGTAAAGTTAATCCTGATAATATTTTTACTTATAAAATGCAAACATTTTGAGTAAAAGCTATTTCCAATGTTAATTTCGAAAACCAATTGTAGATGTAGCATGCATGTCTAGCAGAAATGCTCTTTGGATATCCCATGTAAATCATTGGCAAATCTCCTTAAAAATCATTGTCTTAAGTCTTCCTTGCTGTTGTTGCCAAGATTTGCGTGAGTAAAAGATTTTAGGTTTAGTTTTAGTTTTAACCTAATGTACTTCACATCCTATCATTATCATGATAGTCGATACATAAGTGTACATACATACATAAGTGTTCTACCTTTCGGTAGGTCCATGTGCCCTAATATTCCCTATTCATAGCCCTTTCCTTCGCTACCTGGTAACTTACCCCACCCTTTACGTCATCTAACATTTTTTGCCTTTGCCTTCCCCTCTGTCTTTTCCCTTGCATTCTACCCTCTATTACACAATAGCTTTATCGTCTGCATATCTTACTTACTTCACCACTTCCCCTCTAACTTTCGATCCCTTGCATATTTCTTCCCAAGCTTCATTTACCATTTCCTCTGCATATATATTAAAAAGTGATGGTGATAATGGGCATCCTTGTCTTACCCCTCTCCCTAACTCTGCCCATTCCGACTCCCTCTCAGTTATTCTAACTCGCGCTGTTTGATTTAAGTACAAATTGTGCACCAAATGCCTATCTTTCCAGTCCAACCCAATTTTCTTTAAAATTCCCATTAATTTTGGCCATTGAACTCTATCGAAAGCCTTTTCAAAATCGACAAAGCATGCACATATATCCTTTATAAATTCCAGGCTTCGTTCTACTTGTACCCTCATTACCTCACCTAACCTCGTTGAGGTTAGGTGTAAGAGAGGCCCATTGGGCCTAACCTCGCCGTAAGGATGAAATAAATAAATAAATAAATAAATTACCCCGATTGCATCCCTCATTCCTTTCCCTTTCTGAAATCTGAACTGGTCTTCTCCGATTTGCCCCTTAATTTTTCCTTCAATTCTTCTATTCGATACTCTGAGAATAACCTTTGCCGCGTGAGATATTAAACTGATTGTACGATAATCCCTACACTCAGAAGCATTATTCTTTTTCTGCAAAGGAATCAGGATTGTCTTAGTAAAATCCTCTGGCCATTCCCCTTCATCATAAATTTTTCTACATAAATTATAGAATTTCCTCTTACCCTTTCCCCTCAGGTTTTTAAGTAGCTCAACTGGTATCTCGTCAATGCCCGTTGCTTTGTTTCCTTTCATATCACGCAAGGCCCTATCAATTTCACTATCTAATATCCCAGGTCCAACATCATCATCCTCCACTTCTTGTTCACTTTCTAACATTATGTTTGTTGGCTTCATGTCCTTCCCATATAGTTCCTCGACATATTCTTTCCACCTTTCCCTTATGCTGGCTGGATCTCGTATAACTTTACCATTATTATCTTTTATTGTGGTTGTTCTGTTTCGTGTTTTATTTCCCGTTAACTGTTTCACCTTTCTATACATTAAATCGACCCTCCCACTTTCGTCCAGCTTTTCTATTTCGTTACATTGTCCCTTCCACCACTGTTCCCTCGCCCTATTTGTTTCCCTTCTCAGTTCGTTGTTGAGAGCCCTATACATTCTACGTCCTTGTTCTGTGTTAACCCTTTTCCATTTCCTTCTTTCCTCCATTTTATTTATCATTTCTACCGTCACCCACGGTTTCCTAATTTTGTTTTGTTTGACCCTTCCAATAGTTACTTGCGCACTATCCTTGATACTGTTTTTAATCTTTTCCCATTCTCCGTCTATAGTAAGTTCCCTCCCATTATCCTCTAAGGCCTTACTGACTGACTCTTGGAACTCTCTCGCTTTCCCATTTTTAAGGGCTTCAAGGTTCCATTTTGGTGTAATTTTTGCTCGAAATATCTTTTTAAACTTTAGCTCGGTTTTCATCATGACCAGGTTATGGTCTGAGTCAACATCAGCACCAGGGTAACTCTTTGAATTTTTAACACTATTTCTAAACCTTTTTCTTACCAAAATGTAATCAATTTGGTACCTATCCGTATCTCCTGGCTTTTTCCATGTGTACCTCCTTCTATTATGGTGCTGAAAAAGTGTGTTTGTGATACAGAGGTTATTCCTCTTACAAAAGTCTACTAATTTCTGTCCCCTTTCGTTTCTATTTCCTAGTCCGAACCCTCCCACTTCTTCTCCATCTTTGCCTTGCCCAACTACTGCATTCCAGTCCCCCATTACAATTAGGTTTTTATTGCCTCTAACCCTTCCCATTACTTCTTCTATTTGTTCATAAACAAGTTCTACTTCATCATCACTATGTTCGCTAGTGGGCAAGTACACCTGAACTATCACCGTGTTTACTGGCTCAGCCTTTATTTCTACTGACATAACCCGGTCGCTTATTAGCTCTGTAGCTATCACGGCTTTTCCCGCTTTCTTGTCTAGCACTACCGCAACTCCCCTCTGGCTAGAATTTCCCCCACTGAAAATTACTCTGACATCATCACTCCAGAAATCACCCCCATCCTTCCATCGCACTTCACATAGCCCTAGTATGTTAATGTTGGACCTCTTCATTTCTACCTTTACATTTTCCAACTTTCCTTTCCTAAGCATTGTCCTAACATTCCAGGTTCCCACCCTTGTTTCCTTGGCCATCTTCTCTCTTCTTTTCTTGTCGTTTCCTGGGTAAGGGTTTCGTGGAATGACGACCGAGATAGCCTTACTCCTATCAATGCTGGGCACGACACTCCCCGTAGAGGGTTGAGTCCCGTTTATGCCACTTACAATATTCTTATATCATGATTGCTTGGGATAAGTGTGGTAGTCGAGGTGGTTTCCTGTTGCCTTCCTCAACCTTTCTCTTAACGCGACACCACCATCACCCATAATGGCCATCCCTCTGGGGTACAGATGCCTTTGCAGCAGCCTCACTGAGGTACAGACACTGCGTGGACTACCTTTCGTCTGGCCCCTACCTATTGACCATCCTGTCATGGGTGACCCTACCAGGAACATAGTTCCCACCAGTTATGCTCTCTAGGTCATAGGAACACGCAAGCCCTTCCACCACGACAAGGTTGTAGTCCAGAGGAGGGGATAGCCAATATGAATTCCAAAGAAGATTCTGTGAACCGCGAGAGAAAACTAAGAGACAATTCATGGGTAAAATTGGTTCACCATGTAACAAGGGGAGATATGGAAAATCATAGAAAGGAATTAATTATGATGTATGTACTTTTAATGTTTAAGTACATGGCATCTAATGTTAGCCAGTTGAAACACTGAATGTGTCAGCTGAGGAATCGGCTTGAATTTAATCGTTTTTCTCATTAGAGGGCTGCCTTAAAATATTATTACAAAATGATAGTATAACAATGGGTGCTCATTATTTCCTTGTATGTTTTTTCTTTGTGACTACGTGTAAATTGTTTCATCAATTACTGTAACCCCTTAATAGTACCATTTATGACATGATGTTTACGTTGTTATGAGCTGCTTACTTTCTGAGGAGAAAATCCTTAAAAGATTTTCCAATCCTGTAGTTTGGATAAATAAAGTCATTTCCAAGAGCTTACATTATGTCTGTCACTGCAACTTGTTGCTTCTACTTACGGAGTTGATTTTCTTTAGTAATGTTATAAATCTACTGTAGCATTGGTATGTAGTTACTTTGATGGAGTACAATTGTGGACATATATGGAAAGATACTTCATTATCAAATACCTTTAGAATTTCAATATTACTCATGTTTTTAGTATGATTTCAATTTAATAGGAAGTCACCTGTGCATTTATTATACTGCAACATCATTTACGACACTCTTTCAGTTGCATCTGTATCAATGTGGTAGTGATTAAAGTCACTTGTAGTTTAGATTGTTCCCACTATTTATACAAAATGTTTCCTTGTTTATGTATTGATGGTACTCTATTTTATTATTTTTGGTTTCAATACTATAGTTCTAAACACATCCTATCCTTAAGTTGCCTTCATTTTTATACATGGTTACAATGCTTTGTCTTTTGTATTATATTAATATTATTGTTTTATCTATAATTTTATTGTAATAACAATAGCACAATTATACTTATTTACATTTTTCTATAGGTTGATTATCTCATTCTCTTTTTGTGTATCATAAGGAACATCTCACTTAATTATGTTAATTGTAATGAATAATTGAATGCCTTGTATGAAATTTTTATTACCCAACAGCATTTTATTACAGATAGTATCAAGAGGAAAAGTGCAGATTCCATTGTCAATGGATGGAACTACAGTGCCAGAGAAACATCTACTTGGATATATAATTCTAAGTGCTGAAGAACTGGCTGCTGTCAGAGATAATGTAATACTCACTTTCCACGGACGTCATTTTGAGAAAAAATGTTGGTTTGTGTACCCTCATCCATTTCTTGTATTTTCAAAGGTAACTAATAGACATAGATAAAATATTACACCTAACCACTCCTAACTTGGAGCACTTAATTTTTAGAGGTGTTTTGTTGTTTTGTAATTGCAGAAATCTTTTAGTTTGAGTGTAAAGAAACTTTATTTATATTTTATACTTTCACAAAATGTTGGATAAAAGGACCGGTAATGTTATTTTTTTTGTATTAAACTCATTTCTACTCATTACATATGTTTTGCTCAATTTTTTAACTTGCTGACTGTTTTGAAAGCTGTCTATATAAATGCAAAATTGCATTGCATTAGAATGTTTTCTCAAGGAAAACTCTCATACATTATTTTATTTTTTAAAATCCCTAAAAATATTGAGGAATTCCATTATATTGCATTACCAATCATTGAGATGAGATGTTCAATGAGATGATTACCTTGTATTGTCAACTATAATAATTTCTTAGATAATTATTCTTTCATTAGATAATTGTTATATTTTTTATTTATTTTGGTCATTTTATTATATTTTCTCATCATACTGTATCTGCTATACCATAACATCTAATGATAGAGAAATGTTCAGCTTGTTTAGTTTTAGACTATAAAAATTTAGGAGAAATCCTAAGGATAAACAGAAGTGGAGAAAGTTGATGTGTATGAGATCTGCTATGTCAACTTTATTCACTTTCTTCTATCCATGGGTAATTCAGGCACACACCAAAACTGGCTAAGTTAAAAACCTTTCAGAGAAATGATAAAAGGCAAATCTCAAGGATGCTTCTTGCTGATTCACTTCTCTTGAGAGGGTACATGACCAAAATTGTTGTATATTTAATAGTCTAAATATTTCTCATATTGTGATAAAATAAACGGTAGCCTTAATTTCACATTTTTAGTTATCAAATAATTTATGTTTCATGTGGATTCCAGGCTATGGAGTCAGGTGATTTTAATCCTGTACACAAGACTGAAGTTAGTAAAGCAACTATTAATCCAGAATGGAAAACTATGACCATACCTTTGAGAACTCTTTGTAATGGTGATATTGATCGCACAATCAAAGTAAGCTCAATTCCTGGTTGAATTATGAAAGATAGTGAAAACATATTGAGGATATTTAAATCTTCTTCCTCACATTTTGTTATGAAACTGATGATTTTCTTGTTTCAAAGTACTTGAAATGTGAATTTAAAAAGTGCATGAAAATATGATGTATAAATTATCAAGAAATCCATGAAATAATATCATACCAATATCAATAATACAGTACATTTTATGTTTTCTTGTGATGAACTATTTCTTATTATTTTGTAGGTAGCATGCTATGACTGGAGTAGAAATGGAAACCATACTTTTCTTGGAGAATTTGAAACTTGTGTAAGAGACTTGAGTGATGGACCTGGTCCTAAGAATACTTATCAATTAATAAATAAAGAAGAACAGGTGAGATTTAAACTTTAATCAAAAAGTTCTTAGAAATTTTTCAATAATCTAATAATCTTGGTACCTCAAATTCTAAAGTTTTTCGATTCCACGTAAGTATTGAAGATTTCATATTTTTTACAGTAAATTTTCTTTTAGAAGGCTATAGTCCAACAATATGTCAACATGTTTTATTGTGATGTCATCAATTTCATTTGATAGTATGTTGTTATCATTGAAAAGAAATAACTTCAAATAATGACAAGTCAGGAGAAATTAATTTTATTCATCTATCAGTTACATAAGACAGGGGTAGGAATAGTTTTTATTCTGTCGGATTGAGAGAGAATTATTAATCTATTGAGGTGGCTATTCATTTTCTTATGTCCTAAATTTTTTACAATAAGAAAATAATGCTGTACATTTCTAAGGATTAACTGAAATGACAGACAGCTTCAATAAAACTTATCATATAATATTCTAGAATGAAGGAACTTAAGAACAGTTGTTTAAATTTACAGAAATTTTTTATTAAATGTGGATTTCAGTTATTCCTTATATTCTTCATTCATCACAGAAAATTGCAGAATGGGCTGCACCTGTAGGATGTGCTTCCTCACTCCTAGGTTAAGACATAGGCTAAATTAAAATTGTACAAATGAAATTTCACTTGATTGATTTCCTGTGAAAAGCTATATTTTGCATTTTTATGTTAAGTTTACTCAGATTAAAATTGAACTTGAGGTGATTTTTTGAGAAGGGGTGGGTCTCTGGAATTCTATTTTATGGAATTTAAAATGGGTCAGTTTGAGGATGAGTTCTCAAAATGTTGCAAAGATTTCATTATTATGATATTCAAAATTATTTAATAATTCATTATTATAATATAAATCATTATAATTAATATTTTACTAGTAATTAAAAATGTCCTGATTCAATAACATTTTCAACTCAATGATTCAATAACATTTTCAACAAAACATTTTGTAACTAATTATCTGATTTATGCTATAAATTTTAATACATTTTACTTGATAAAATGAATACAGTTCAGGGAGATCTGGCGGAACTTCATAACGATGAGAGTATTTATTACAATACGTGTACAACCAAGTCCACAAACGGTCCACCGTTTGTGGACTTGCTTGTACACGTATTGTAATAAATACTCTCAACATTTTACTTGACTATCTCTGTGTGATAACATGTTTTAATACATTACTTTTTCAGAGAAGGAAACAGTCTTACAGGAACTCAGGAGAGGTCTTTCTTGTGAACTATGAATTACAGAAAACGTATTCCTTCTTGGATTATATTAAAGGAGGCACTCAGCTTCATTGTTCTTTTGCCATTGACTTTACAGGTATTTATTTATACTCTTATGATAATTTAGATAGTATTAATCACTTTGCGAAAAAAATCCAGAAAGGAAACTAATTCTTTGGCAATCAAAATTGATATTAAAAAAATATTCAAGGTGATACTCAAGCCTGAAAATTTGTAAGAAATTAAGACACTTGCAATTTGTGCTCTGCCAAGACCTGTTCTCTTCTGTTCCAACTATATTTAAAATCTTCAAAATTTAACATTACCATTTAACTTTCTATCTGCTTCAAGATTTTTAAATTTAACAAAAAAAGTGATGTAAGTTTTTATTCCAAGAAGAAGAAGAAAGTTAACATTCCANTTAACATTACCATTTAACTTTCTATCTGCTTCAAGATTTTTAAATTTAACAAAAAAAGTGATGTAAGTTTTTATTCCAAGAAGAAGAAGAAAGTTAACATTCCAACCAATAACCACATGAACAGTAAACATTCTTCTTCTATGTTCTGCTTTCCATTGTTATTATAAGTTGTATGACAGTTTAGTAATGATACAATGCTAATCAATCCATATTTTCCAAGTAAAGTTGTAAAGATGATGATTCCAAAATGTTGTTAATAATTAAATCTGTAAGTTGCCTGAAGTGAATTGAACAATAAATTATTTGTAAATGGGGATCATTAAAGTTGTATTTTAAGACATGTAAATCTGAAAATATATAAGACTTCATCAAGACATATGCTCAAAATGTCCACCGATTATATTCATACAAGCTTCCCTCATCATAGCATGAAAGTAAAAACCTTGCTTTCAGCAGTTTCTAAATCTCCATCGCCTTAATAATTGCATTTGGAAGTTCTTGTGTACATAGTAACTGTACATGAGTAAGCATAAATTCATAACATATTCTTTCAGAACATATAACCAATTCCAGGACTATGTATTTCTTCCATGCACCCATGATTAGAATGAATGGGAATGGGGGCTATCCAAACATCAGCTCTGGAGAAATGTTCAGCTTGTTTAGTTTTAGACTATAAAAATTTAGGAGAAATCCTAAGGATAAACAGAAGTGGAGAAAGTTGATGTGTATGAGATCTGCTATGTCAACTTTATTCACTTTCTTCTATCCATGGGTAATTCAGGCACACACCAAAACTGGCTAAGTTAAAAACCTTTCAGAGAAATGATAAAAGGCAAATCTCAAGGATGCTTCTTGCTGATTCACTTCTCTTGAGAGGGTACATGACCAAAATTGTTGTATATTTAATAGTCTAAATATTTCTCATATTGTGATAAAATAAACGGTAGCCTTAATTTCACATTTTTAGTTATCAAATAATTTATGTTTCATGTGGATTCCAGGCTATGGAGTCAGGTGATTTTAATCCTGTACACAAGACTGAAGTTAGTAAAGCAACTATTAATCCAGAATGGAAAACTATGACCATACCTTTGAGAACTCTTTGTAATGGTGATATTGATCGCACAATCAAAGTAAGCTCAATTCCTGGTTGAATTATGAAAGATAGTGAAAACATATTGAGGATATTTAAATCTTCTTCCTCACATTTTGTTATGAAACTGATGATTTTCTTGTTTCAAAGTACTTGAAATGTGAATTTAAAAAGTGCATGAAAATATGATGTATAAATTATCAAGAAATCCATGAAATAATATCATACCAATATCAATAATACAGTACATTTTATGTTTTCTTGTGATGAACTATTTCTTATTATTTTGTAGGTAGCATGCTATGACTGGAGTAGAAATGGAAACCATACTTTTCTTGGAGAATTTGAAACTTGTGTAAGAGACTTGAGTGATGGACCTGGTCCTAAGAATACTTATCAATTAATAAATAAAGAAGAACAGGTGAGATTTAAACTTTAATCAAAAAGTTCTTAGAAATTTTTCAATAATCTAATAATCTTGGTACCTCAAATTCTAAAGTTTTTCGATTCCATGTAAGTATTGAAGATTTCATATTTTTTACAGTAAATTTTCTTTTAGAAGACCATAGTCCAACAATATGTCAACATGTTTTATTGTGATGTCATCAATTTCATTTGATAGTATGTTGTTATCATTGGAAAGAAATAACATCAAATAATGACAAGTCAGGAGAAATTAATTTTATTCATCTATCAGTTACATAAGACAGGGGTAGGAATAGTTTTTATTCTGTCGGATTGAGAGAGAATTATTAATCTATTGAGGTGGCTATTCATTTTCTTATGTCCTAAATTTTTTATTAAATGTGGATTTCAGTTATTCCTTATATTCTTCATTCATCACAGAAAATTGCAGAATGGGCTGCACCTGTAGGATGTGCTTCCTCACTCCTAGGTTAAGACGTAGGCTAAATTAAAATTGTACAAATGAAATTTCACTTGATTGATTTCCTGTGAAAAGCTATATTTTGCATTTTTATGTTAAGTTTACTCAGATTAAAATTGAACTTGAGGTGATTTTTTGAGAAGGGGTGGGTCTCTGGAATTCTATTTTATGGAATTTAAAATGGGTCAGTTTGAGGATGAGCTCTCAAAATGTTGCAAAGATTTCATTATTATGATATTCAAAATTATTTAATAATTCATTATTATAATATAAATCATTATGATTAATATTTTACTAGTAATAAAAATGTCCTGATTCAATAACATTTTCAACTCAATGTGTTACATTTTGTAACTAATTATCTGATTTATGCTATAACCTTTAATACATTTTACTTGACTATCTCTGTGTGATAACATGTTTTAATGCATTACTTTTTCAGAGAAGGAAACAGTCTTACAGGAACTCAGGAGAGGTCTTTCTTGTGAACTATGAATTACAGAAAACGTATTCCTTCTTGGATTATATTAAAGGAGGCACTCAGCTTCATTGTTCTTTTGCCATTGACTTTACAGGTATTTATTTATACTCTTATGATAATTTAGATAGTATTAATCACTTTGCGAAAAAAATCCAGAAAGGAAACTAATTCTTTGGCAATCAAAATTGATATTAAAAAAATATTCAAGGTGATACTCAAGCCTGAAAATTTGTAAGAAATTAAGACACTCTTGCAATTTGTGCTCTGCCAAGACCTGTTCTCTTCTGTTCCAACTATATTTAAAATCTTCAAAATTTAACATTACCATTTAACTTTCTATCTGCTTCAAGATTTTTAAATTTAACAAAAAAAGTGATGTAAGTTTTTATTCCAAGAAGAAGAAGAAAGTTAACATTCCAACCAATAACCACATGAACAGTAAACATTCTTCTTCTATGTTCTGCTTTCCATTGTTATTATAAGTTGTATGACAGTTTAGTAATGATACAATGCTAATCAATCCATATTTTCCAAGTAAAGTTGTAAAGATGATGATTCCAAAATGTTGTTAATAATTAAATCTGTAAGTTGCCTGAAGTGAATTGAACAATAAATTATTTGTAAATGGGGATCATTAAAGTTGTATTTTAAGACATGTAAATCTGAAAATATATAAGACTTCATCAAGACATATGCTCAAAATGTCCACCGATTATATTCATACAAGCTTCCCTCATCATAGCATGAAAGTAAAAACCTTGCTTTCAGCAGTTTCCAAATCTCCATCGCCCTAATAATTGCATTTGGAAGTTCTTGTGTACATAGTAACTGTACATAAGTAAGCATAAATTCATAACATATTCTTTCAGAACATATAACCAATTCCAAGACTATGTATTTCTTCCATGCACCCATGATTAGAATGAATGGGAATGGGGGCTATCCAAACATCAGCTCTGATGACATTTCTACTCCAAACCTTCAAAGTTCTTCATTTATTGGCTCTTGTATGTGGTGTGATAAAAAAAGCTGAATTTTTAAATTTCCAGGCTGTATAGTTCCAATTGTCAAATATTTTTTCTGTGTTTTGGTAAACATGTCCTTAACATACATTATTAAGGGCAGCCATTTTGAAAGCTTAACTTACACGTGTTTAACTGTGATTGGCGATTCTGTCTTGATCTCTTCAATGTTGCCAAGATGTCTCCCTTTCAATTTTTTTTCCATTTTGGGAATAGAAAGAAATTACAGGGGGCCATGTCTTGTAAATACGGTGGTTGAGGCATTGTAATGGTGTTGGATTTTGCCAAAAATTCACGAACAAGCAGTGAGCTGGTGCATTATTGTGGTGATTATCATGAATTGTTTCGCCACAGGTCTGATTGTTTTCTTTGGATTGCTTCATGCAATAGGGTGTAGAACTTCCAGGTAGTATTCCTTATTGACAGTACAACCAGGTGGCAAGAACTCATGATGCACTATGCTATTGAAATCAAAGAAAACTGTGAGCAGAACCTTCACATTTGATCGAACTTGATGTGCTTTATTCAGTCTTGGTTCTGTAGGAAGGTTCCATTGGGACGACTGGGCCTTAGCTTCGATGTCATACCTGTACACCCATGTTTTGTCACCAGTTAAGACTTGTTTAATAAGTTCTGGATTGTCATTGACTTCTTTCAGCAACTCTTGAGGAATGTTCATTTGGTGCTGCTTTTGATCAAAATTCAACAATTTTGGGACAAATTTTGCTGCCACCCGTTGCATGCCCAAAACATGCTGTAAAAATTGCTTGGCATGAGCCAAATGATATGCCAACCTCATCAGCAACCTCTTTGATAGTGATTTGGGGATCATCCATAATCATTTTCTTCACCTTTTCAATGTTATCATCGGTTGTCGATGTGCTGGGATGTCCAGGGTGCTTGTCATCTTTATTGCCTTCATGACCCTCTGGAAAAAGTTTGTACCTCTTGTAAACACTCGTTTTAATCATTGAATATTCGCCAAAAGCAACATTTAACATTTCCAACGTGGTGCAGCATTTTATTCCATTTCTAACACAGAATTTAATGCAAATTCTTTGTTCCATTTTTGCCGCAAGTCAAAAGTCACTGCTCACAGTTAAACATGTAACCTTTTTGAGTGCCAACAATAGACTAAGCTTTCAAAACTTCCGCTTTCTTATCACACCATGTATGCTGGGCATTTTTTCCATTCCCTTCACCAAAACTATGATTAATTTTATGACCATCATTTTGGAATCACCCTGAATAATACAAAATTTTCTATGCCCTATATACTTCACATATGTTTAACTTCTCCTATTAGTTATATTTTTCTTATATCACTGATCAACATATTAAACCTCAGCTTTGTCTTTTAATCTGTTCATGAATGCAAGACTAATGGTGGATCACTCTTAGGGAATGGTAAATCTTGATGGAGTACATATTGGAAGTGTATGGATATTACCATGATTGTAGGTTATGGAATTATTGGTTGACTTTGGATTTAGAATTTTGATTTTTGGATTGAAGTTTTCAGGTATCAATATTTTCGATTCCATGTAAGTATTGAAGATTTCATATTTTTTACAGTAAATTTTCTTTTAGAAGACCATAGTCCAACAATATGTCAACATGTTTTATTGTGATGTCATCAATTTCATTTGATAGTATGTTGTTATCATTGAAAAGAAATAACTTCAAATAATGACAAGTCAGGAGAAATTAATTTTATTCATCTATCAGTTACATAAGACAGGGGTAGGAATAGTTTTTATTCTGTCGNGGAGGCTGATTCAAAATCAAATGAAGACATTTTCATTTGCCCTAGAAGAATTTTAAATTGTCCCTCAGTCCATTTGAAGTAATGTAAAACATTGTAAGTTCTCTCAGTCATTTTCTACATTCAGGCTGACATTGATGTGTCCCAGCATGCTGGCTTTAGATCATCTTAGATAGATATGAAATGAGGATTAGCACATTAGGATTAAATTATGACATAGGTAATCATGCTGGACTTACAATTAGTAACAAGAAATTTGGCTTCTAAATGTGGCAACTTTAATTCCAAAGTTATACAGCTTTTTCTTTTACCTTGAGGATGCACATATTTTCTATAATCTCATTCTCTGATTTCTGTTTTTTTCGAGCAACTAGGTGTAATTTCCACTATAGAAGAATTTACTTTTGGAAAAATTTTATTTAGGTTCTTTCCAATTTAGAATGGCAATTAACTGAAAACAACTTTGTGGCTTAGTGGCAGATATATTACTGCTTTCCTTTGCTTATTCTTTC
Source organism: Ladona fulva (assembly GCA_000376725.2). Classification (NCBI taxonomy): domain Eukaryota; kingdom Metazoa; phylum Arthropoda; class Insecta; order Odonata; family Libellulidae; genus Ladona; species Ladona fulva. Next base: position 648,576 of record KZ308364.1, on the reverse strand, counting down.
TCATTTATTTTAAGTCTATAAAGAAATGACCGAATGATCTAAAACATATTTTGACTAATATGCTCCATGTTAATGCTGGTCCCTGTTATTTTCCTCTTCTGAAATATTTTATTAATCATGAATTATACATTGAGCTTTGAATATGCTTTCAAGTGCTAGGTGTAAGTGTAAGGTCTTTAAGAAAGGAAGAGGATGACCTAGGAATCTTGGAAGTTTCTAGATGATATAAAAAGTCAAGTGGGTATGATATCCCACAAGGAAATTAAAAGATCAGCTTTGGGAAAATCAAATTGGTTGCAATGACAATTTTGGATGATCCTTCAATTTTCTATTCGACTAATTCAGTTCTTCGTCACGTAAGAAATACTTCTCTGTAGATTTCAGATTTTTAGTAAATTTGATGATTTTAACATCAATTCAAAATTCGTAGAGACTCCTTAGTTGACAATAAAACTTAAGTGTTGAGACTTGTTAGCCAACAAAGTAGTAACACATTTTACCCTAAAAATATTATGTTAGTGGAAATTAGGCTATCATAATATGTATTTCAATTATCATTATACAGGCAAAATAAAGAAACAAAATATAGAAAAAGCAGTTACTTGTTGATTTGTGGATTTAAATTATCATAGGAGAATAGATATTGTGTAGATCATTATGTATGTCTTGTAGTCTTTTCTTTTTATCATCCATATTATTCAAAAATCTTATTGGCCTAAGTTTTGGCTGCTATTGCTGTAACTCATCAATTTTGTACGAAATAAGAGGAAAGAGATTCCAAAAACTGAATTTTTATGAACTGCTGATTAAAGTTAGGAATAATAGCTGGAAACTGTCCAGGATTTAAGCAAATAAGTTCTCGGGGCTGATCATGCATATTTATCCCTTCTATGCTTTTTTCATTCATTTTCACTCTTTCCCTTCTGAAGAAAGTTTGTCTATAAAACTCTTGAATCACTCAAATCATCTAGAATCTAAATACTGATAAAAGTATTGGAAGTCTATGCTTGGCATCCCTACTTTTCATTCATAACCAAAATTTCATGAAAACTGAATTGAGATGTAGCAAAAGAATGGAAGTTCAACCCCCTCCTTTCTTATTGGTTTCACTTTGAAGATGACGAAGAGTAATTTAAAAGAGGAAAAATATAACAAACGAGCTAAAAATATCATTTTTAATGTCTTTAGCAGTGAAGAAGTTTTATTCTGTGGTTATGAACTGTTCTGAGAATAAACCATGGTATTTCATGATGTTTGGTTACACCAATTTTTGCCTGATATATGTTTGATTTTTGCAGAAAATGTTATTGTTTTTTTTGAATTTTGTTGAAGTACCAAATACCTAGGATCATCTAATTGTATATCATTTAAATAAAATTTAGATTTCAAAGATTGCTTTTGCATAAAAGCTCTCCTATGTGGCTGTATTTGGTAGTTAAAAGGATATTTGATGGTTAGTTTATTTGACTATATAAAACTTTTGGTAGTTATTATTACACTTCAGAACTTTTTTCTTGGTACTCATGATATTTTTACAAGGCAATTAAAAACATCTTAGGATTATCCATTTTACACAGAAGTTTACATATAAACCTTTGAGATTCTGTTATTTGTAAAAATTTAATTATATTATCTAAAGAAAAAGTCAGATATAATAAATTATAGAAACCTGCCTGATGCTCTTGCATGTTATACTTTTACTTATATTAGTGTGACAACTTGGATTCCATTGAATTTTTTTATTTAAGAATTTTTTAAGAAATAGATTGTAATTACTTGTGTATGCATATTCTTGTGATATAAATTAGGCAAAGGAATGCTTGATGTCATT
>KZ308364.1:608232-637804 GCA_000376725.2 Ladona fulva | reverse complement strand
GGAGGCTGATTCAAAATCAAATGAAGACATTTTCATTTGCCCTAGAAGAATTTTAAATTGTCCCTCAGTCCATTTGAAGTAATGTAAAACATTGTAAGTTCTCTCAGTCATTTTCTACATTCAGGCTGACATTGATGTGTCCCAGCATGCTGGCTTTAGATCATCTTAGATAGATATGAAATGAGGATTAGCACATTAGGATTAAATTATGACATAGGTAATCATGCTGGACTTACAATTAGTAACAAGAAATTTGGCTTCTAAATGTGGCAACTTTAATTCCAAAGTTATACAGCTTTTTCTTTTACCTTGAGGATGCACATATTTTCTATAATCTCATTCTCTGATTTCTGTTTTTTTCGAGCAACTAGGTGTAATTTCCACTATAGAAGAATTTACTTTTGGAAAAATTTTATTTAGGTTCTTTCCAATTTAGAATGGCAATTAACTGAAAACAACTTTGTGGCTTAGTGGCAGATATATTACTGCTTTCCTTTGCTTATTCTTTCTCATTTATTTTAAGTCTATAAAGAAATGACCGAATGATCTAAAACATATTTTGACTAATATGCTCCATGTTAATGCTGGTCCCTGTTATTTTCCTCTTCTGAAATATTTTATTAATCATGAATTATACATTGAGCTTTGAATATGCTTTCAAGTGCTAGGTGTAAGTGTAAGGTCTTTAAGAAAGGAAGAGGATGACCTAGGAATCTTGGAAGTTTCTAGATGATATAAAAAGTTAAGTGGGTATGATATCCCACAAGGAAATTAAAAGATCAGCTTTGGGAAAATCAAATTGGTTGCAATGACAATTTTGATCAAAATTCAACAATTTTGGGACAAATTTTGCTGCCACCTGTTTCATGCCCAAAACATGCTGTAAAAATTGCTTGGCATGAGCCAAATGATATGCCAACTTCATCAGCAACCTCTTTGATAGTGATTTGGGGATCATCCATAATCATTTTCTTCACCTTTTCAATGTTATAATCGGTTGTCGATGTGCTGGGATGTCCAGGGTGCTTGTCATCTTTATTGTCTTCATGACCCTCTGGAGAAAGTTTGTACCTCTTGTAAACACTCGTTTTAATCATTGAATATTTGCCAAAAGCAACATTTAACATTTCCAATGTGGTGCAGCATTTTATTCCATTTCTAACACAGAATTTAATGCAAATTCTTTGTTCCATTTTTGCCGCAAGTCAAAAGTCACTGCTCGCTGGGCATTTTTTCCATTCCCTTCACCAAAACTATGATTAATTTTANATAGTTTATTATGCACCAATCTCTGGGCTATTTTTGCATCATTCACGTATATTAACTCTTGGACATTGAATTTTGTGATGATCATTTTAATAGCATTTTGAATTTTCAAAATAATTTCTTAACTCATTATTCCTGTTTATTCTTGAATTTCTTTTAAAGGTGGCATTTATACATGTTATCTCTTAGCTGAACCATGCATTGTGAAGGTAAGAATGTCATCTTGTCTCTCTCTCATTCTGAAAAAAATATGAGCTTTTGTTGTATGTGATGTGATGAAATACTTAACTAAATTTGCATGAGGAAAATACTGTAACACCCTCTTCATCTAAGGTGACCATATGTACTGGTTTGGCTGGGGCAGTATTAGTTTTTTATTCTTTGTCCCAAAAGACTGAACAAAAACAAAAATACAGATTTATACCAGTCTTCTGATTGCCAAAATTTTGATAACATCATCCATAGATATAAGAGAACAAAGTGATTTACCATACCATGTGTCAATTCCTTTTGAAAATTTGTTGCACTTTCCCAATTGGTGCAACCCATGCAAAAATATGTTGTGAACAACATGATCTTGACCAGAAAAACTTTTATGGAAAATTGCCTCTGCTCCAGTTTGTGAAAATTTGTCCTGGTTTAGTAGATCAGAGATCTGGTCACCTTTTCTCTACCTCTTGTGTATAAAAATTGTGTATTTGATTTGTTACTGTTTACATCTTTAATAGACCTTATATATTTATTTATTAAAACATTAATTAGGTTATAGGATAGTTAAATCATAGACAATTTCTTGCTCTTGTGTAAACAGTAGAGGTAAGGCTTTCAAGATTTCATATAGCTCTCAGAGTACTTAGTTCAGCAAGGTTTTGATGGACTAATGTAATAATGAAGTAGGTATAGCAAATCATAATTATTTCCCTTAATTTGCACAGAAAGAGAGCTGATCATGGGAGAAATTGGATTTAATGGCTGTATATAGCTCTGTAATTATCCTTTAGATGAATGATTGTAAAACTACTTATCAGTATTTTAGGAGTAATTTTAGCATTGAATTTGTACTTTGATAGTTTTGATTCTTGTACTTTGATAGTTTTGATTCTTGTACTTCATGGTAATGTATTATATTCTAGCAAAACTCATGTATAATTTTCCGAGGTATTCTTTTCTGTCTTGCTGCATTAGGAAAAAGAATGGGTAAAAGAATTAATGAATGTATTATTTACCTGATAATATTTTATCGTCTATTAATCATTAATGTAGCTAATTCACTTGATAATTTTTGTGATGAAACATTTACAGACCAATATCTGAATATATAAATTCGTAGAATTCTTTGCCTTTATCCAAATTAAAAAAACGTTCACTCTTGCTTTTGTTTTCAACATTTGATTTTAAGAACATGAAATCAAAGTTTATCAGTGTCCTTCTCTGACAATGTAAGGCCATCAAATATCTACTTAAAGGCATAATTTTGTGATAAAATTTAAGTCAAGTTAATTTTCTTTTTTTATTCTCCTCAGGTTCAAATGGTGACCCTCAGTATCCTGAATCACTTCACTATATCAGTTCTATGCCAAATTCCTATGAGATAGCTATTCAGGCTGTTGGATCCATCATTCAGGATTATGACAGTGATAAAGAATTCCCTGTCTTGGGGTTTGGGGCTAGATTGCCCCCTGATGGAAGGGTATCTCATGAGTTCTTTGTGAATATGAGAACAGATAACCCTTTCTGTAAAGGAATCAGTGGTAAGTGTACAACTCTACAGTTTCTAAAGGCCTGTTTACACAGTACATTAACTCGTACAAGTTAATGTACGAATGTATGAACCATCAAAAATGCACAATGTAAACACATCAACTTGTACAAATGTATGAATGGAGAATAGAACATGTTCTAATTCTGTTCATGCATTCGTACATTTTCCACTTGTGTTTCAGAGGCACTTGGTGCTAGAAAACGGAAAACGAATTGTCTTCCGATTTCTACTCCTCTCATACTCCTTTCTCAAGTTTTAAAAATACCTCTTCTCTTTAGAAGCAAAATATCCACTTAAAAATTTAATACTTGTGAAAGAATAGAGACAGTGGCTATTATTATAGCTTTTAGTTACCTCATAAAATGCTGTAAATTATTATGTATATATTGTCAAAATATTAAGTTTATACTTTTTTATTCACAGCTTGACGTTTTTCTCTTATTCCTTGTTTTTAGCATTATCATCAGAGCTTCTGCGATGTTTAGTCATACAGAGTTGGGGACAACAGATCTGTCATTAAGGTGTGAATGCAGTCTTCAATTTTCTTGCTCCTTTTGGTGCAGATATTTAAAAAGATATCTACTTCTTTTCTTTTCAACTCAATATCACTGGGTGACTTAAAATTTCTTTCTTCAATTTATGAAGTAACTTGACTCACTCTGTAGGAATGCTGTAACACATTATTCTCAGCTCAGTTTTTATTTACCTTCACAAAGTAATTTTGATTACACAAATATCGATACTTTTATTATAATCTGTCATTTGAATATAGACATAATTACAAAGAATTGAAGATGTTAAGATAATATGATGTAGAATTCTAGAAAATATGTCACTAGAAATTTTCATGAGTGACAATTCTTAGAGTTCTAAATGATTATCAGTAAATAATTTATAAAATTTTTTCATTACTTCAAGATTTTACTGTTTCAATTTCCTGGAAAATTTGNACAAAAAATTTAAGAAAAAAGTACAACGTAAATAAATGAAACATTTTATAAATTCAAACAAAAATACACTGACTATGCTTACATCTTTTTAAATTATTTAATTAAACGAGTATTTTTCCATTGATTGAATATTTTTTGTCAATATATCGGCATCTCTGAATACAGAGATTAACAGATTAGTTTTAAAATATTGAAAAGGAGGACAGGTAGGAGGACACTTTTTGAGGAAGGACAGAACCTACAAAAGGACTGGCCTCCCTAAAGGAGGACAATTGGTCATCTTACATATACTGTATTTACTTGAATATCCCCTTTTTTCAGAGTGCCCCTTTTTTCCGAAATTTTCATCCTAAAAACAGAGGGGGTGGTTATATTCGCGTAATTCACTTTTCCCACGGACTTATATTCGAGTACTAGTTTTTTTTCCTATATTTATCAACCCAAAACAAAGGGGGTGGTTATTTTCGAGTAAATACAGTACATCTCTCAGGTTCAATTGTCTTCTTTCAAAAGAATCGAGAGTGTTGAAGTTTTATTAACTCATCAAATACAAAGTAAATTGCTGAAAGAGATTAAATTCGCATTTCTAATTTGCTGTTTCAACTTCACATAGTATAAAATCCGGTTATCTCGGACTGTATTAACTTCTTTACTTGCCACTTCATTCTGGCCACTTTACGTGCAAATGTCGAAAACGCAAGAGAAAAGTCCAACAAGTAGCAATGGTCAAAACAGGAGAAAGAGAGAGGAGTCCAAAAAGGTGCAAGGGTCTTAACAGGAGAGTGGGGTCCAAATGAAGCAGAGGTCAAAATAAATTTATAAGCACCAATTCGCACGTAAACAAACAGAACCACGCAAGCAGGGTAGCTGAAAGTGACGTTTCCGCTTTCTACTGCATGATCTCCCCACGGAAAACTAATTAAGGAAAAACCATAAGCGGAATATGTAATAAATGAACTGCTTCTGAGTTGTCAATATATGTTAAACATTTAAATAATGTGCCTTTTTGAGGAAAAACAAAAACAATCTTATAATGCGCTTCCTAAACATGTATGAAAACTTATACGAAATCATTCACCATGTAAACACTGATTCATGAATTTCGTTCACGTAAACATACAAGATTTTGTACATTAACTTGTAAAACTTGAAATGGTTCATGCATTCATACATTAACTTGTACAAGTTAATGTACCGTGTAAACAGGCCTTAAGTGTATACCTCTATAGCAATTTCTCTGGAATGGTTTTTTCTTCTATTTGCATGTGTAGACATATTGAAATTTTTAGCTTGGTAAATGGTGAATAACAGTATTTTCAAGATTAGTAACAGAACATTGATGACACGACACTTTAAGATTAATTTAAAATTTTGCTGATTAAAATTTGACTTTTTGTTTCCAAGTCATGAAAACCTACTTTACATACATTTCTTATAAAAAAATATAAGAACTGGTTATCCCTGTGTACTTATATGGGATAATATATATAATGAAATCAACATTCAACAATGGACTTAGTCATCAAAGGGATGGGTTGTTTATTTCCCAAAAATGTTATGAATTTTCCATGTATTTTATCAAAATTCTCAAAATTAGGGATCTATATCAATGTTTCATGACTAAAATAAGAATCTATGATCATTTTCCTTTCTTTTGACACTCCTCTTGATTTTGTAAGACCATTATTTCTAATTTAATTTTGTAAAAGAAACAACCTCTGCAAGTCATGAAAAAATACTTTATGTTCATCTCTTATGGAAATTTGTATTATGGGCTCCTAAGTTCGAACCTGGTCCTTCATAGAGATGAGAGTAGTTTTACTTCGGGTTTTAGCATTATAGAAACACAATGCAATTTGTTTCAGATCTCTAAGTCCAGCTGTTTCTTAGATGGATAGGGGGGCGGACGGACATTTGCTTTATATATATATGATATTGGATACTATCTCGACTGTGTATTCAATTTACATATTACATCATAAGCATAATTCAAATAAATAATTATATTGGAATACCGAATGTAAAGTAATAATAATAATGGTTTATTCTCCACTGACTGTACAGACGATGCTGTAGGTATTGGATTCATAAAATACATTTCATAAATTACNAACTTCATCCATAAAGGACCTTCAGAAGCAAATGAATATAATTGTGTTTAATTCAAGTAATAGGGCTGATGCAAATTTTCATACATTAAAGGTTGTATTTTTATGCTTATTTTATGTTTATTTATGTTTTAGGAGTCCTTGCTGCCTATCATTCATGCATAAGACAAGTACAATTATATGGCCCTACAAATTTTGCCCCAGTTATTAATCATGTTGCAAGATTTGCTGCTGCATATAGAGATGGACGGAACTACTTCATCCTTCTCATAATTACAGATGGAATTATTACAGACATGCCCAAAACAGTGCAGGTAAGAAATAAATTTGGAAAAAAACTAATTGTGTACATGGAGTTAAAGGAATCCTTCATACTTATACTTTAATTTGGCAGGAAACCTTTTATTAATTATTTTAATAGCATGTTATTAAGTTTCTTCTTGGTCACAGATGGTGATTGAGCAGATGTAACAGAATGAGCCTGTGAGATGTGAATTTTTGATACAATGGTCATTGGTCTCTTAAGGGAGATGCTTGTTTTTGATGAGTAAAGATTACGGTTTTCTATTGGATTTGGAAGACTTTTTGTAAAATACTCACTGAGCCAGAGAATATTATCCCATAGGACAATCTTGTGGCAAAATTTGAATAATTGACAGTACTGTATTGAATAAAATCAGTTCTTAATAAATTGGCATGTATAGAAATAGTTAAGTTTAATTTTAAAAATGTTTGAAGACCTATATTGGGGCAGGTACCATTATTTCAAGAGACTTGCATGTGTAAATGAGTAATATTTGTCAATCTAATCATTAATAAACCATTGATAAGATTATGCATACCTAGTCCCATCATTTGTACTTTTTGTTTAATTCTCAACCTTAACATTGAGCCAAGATTTTGTAACTTCATCCATAAAGGACCTTCAGAAGCAAATGAATATAATTGTGTTTAATTCAAGTAATAGGGCTGATGCAAATTTTCATACATTAAAGGTTGTATTTTTATGCTTATTTTATGTTTATTTATGTTTTAGGAGTCCTTGCTGCCTATCATTCATGCATAAGACAAGTACAATTATATGGCCCTACAAATTTTGCCCCAGTTATTAATCATGTTGCAAGATTTGCTGCTGCATATAGAGATGGACGGAACTACTTCATCCTTCTCATAATTACAGATGGAATTATTACAGACATGCCCAAAACAGTGCAGGTAAGAAATAAATTTGGAAAAAAACTAATTGTGTACATGGAGTTAAAGGAATCCTTCATACTTATACTTTAATTTGGCAGGAAACCTTTTATTAATTATTTTAATAGCATGTTATTAAGTTTCTTCTTGGTCACAGATGGTGATTGAGCAGATGTAACAGAATGAGCCTGTGAGATGTGAATTTTTGATACAATGGTCATTGGTCTCTTAAGGGAGATGCTTGTTTTTGATGAGTAAAGATTACGGTTTTCTATTGGATTTGGAAGACTTTTTGTAAAATACTCACTGAGCCAGAGAATATTATCCCATAGGACAATCTTGTGGCAAAATTTGAATAATTGACAGTACTGTATTGAATAAAATCAGTTCTTAATAAATTGGCATGTATAGAAATAGTTAAGTTTAATTTTAAAAATGTTTGAAGACCTATATTGGGGCAGGTACCATTATTTCAAGAGACTTGCATGTGTAAATGAGTAATATTTGTCAATCTAATCATTAATAAACCATTGATAAGATTATGCATACCTAGTCCCACCATTTGTACTTTTTGTTTAATTCTCAACCTTAACATTGAGCCAAGATTTTGTAACTTCATCCATAAAGGACCTTCAGAAGCAAATGAATATAATTGTGTTTAATTCAAGTAATAGGGCTGATGCAAATTTTCATACATTAAAGGTTGTATTTTTATGCTTATTTTATGTTTATTTATGTTTTAGGAGTCCTTGCTGCCTATCATTCATGCATAAGACAAGTACAATTATATGGCCCTACAAATTTTGCCCCAGTTATTAATCATGTTGCAAGATTTGCTGCTGCATATAGAGATGGACGGAACTACTTCATCCTTCTCATAATTACAGATGGAATTATTACAGACATGCCCAAAACAGTGCAGGTAAGAAATAAATTTGGAAAAAAACTAATTGTGTACATGGAGTTAAAGGAATCCTTCATACTTATACTTTAATTTGGCAGGAAACCTTTTATTAATTATTTTAATAGCATGTTATTAAGTTTCTTCTTGGTCACAGATGGTGATTGAGCAGATGTAACAGAATGAGCCTGTGAGATGTGAATTTTTGATACAATGGTCATTGGTCTCTTAAGGGAGATGCTTGTTTTTGATGAGTAAAGATTACGGTTTTCTATTGGATTTGGAAGACTTTTTGTAAAATACTCACTGAGCCAGAGAATATTATCCCATAGGACAATCTTGTGGCAAAATTTGAATAATTGACAGNCATAAAATTTTTTTGATCAAATTATATTGTATATCATTTACTTTCTGAAAAATAAAAGATTACCCATGTGAAATGGAGACTCTTCAAACAGGGATCCCAGGTGCTAGGCATCTACTTATCCACCCTCTTGGCGAGACTTGGTCTTAAATTTGAGAGTATACAGTAGTATAGAATGCCTTTAAAGCAATAATAGTACCAAGAAGGATTCCGCTTATTGTATTATTCTGCTTAATGGAAATGAAAATTATAGTGTTTGTTGAAAAGATTAAGTTTCGGAAAAATTAGTAAGTGATGTGGTATTACTCTGCTCGCTGCCATATATTTAAATAAAAGGTTCTGTAATTTATTGAATTTTGAATTCTTTTTCAAAAGAAAAGGAACTTTTGCTAATCCATCTTTAGAAAACTATGAGGAATAAGGTGCTCCATTTAGTTGCTTGCCAAAGTAAATTTACATACATTTAGTTAGTCATACAGAAAAAAATAAATGCATACATAGTTTGCAAAAGTGATTTCTTTGGTATCAGGGAATGTGTTCCTTTTTGAGGATTTGAGTAAATAAAGTTTGATGAATATTTGCCCCTTCTTTCTTTTAACTGGGATAGAATTGTATACATTCTTCCATTTGTATGAGCTGTTTCTATCAAATTCACAGTGTTGCTAAGTTGCTTGTACTATAAAATTGGATAAAAGTGAAAAGTTAAATTGGCAAAAATTTCCTCTAATTTCATAACATTGCTGCTTTATTTATTTCCTTGAACCAATTTTATTTCAGTAAATGAAATTCAGTTTTTAAAAAATTGTTTGTACCTTAATGTATAACAATTCCATCGTCATAGAAGATAAAACTTGTCATGGGCATATGAGATACTCATGCAAAATATGGTTTCCATGGCAGCCATTTTGTGATGTTAGTTAAATGCATTGTGAGCTGCAAACTCATTCAAATTCTTTATCCTCACTGTCTGTCCCGAGCAATGTGCTTTTCCACTTCTTCAGTTTCTTATCATCATCACATACACATCATACCTAGCAGTAAGTCTCTTAAAAAAGGAGAGCTTAAATTTTATCGGCAATGTATGAGAAACTAAGAAAATATACCTTAAATACAGCTTCACCCGGTAGTCAGAAATAGAATTTACTGTAATGAAAAACTCAAATTATTCATCATAAAATATAGTAATTTTTATAATTCTATAAGGCTTGAAGGGGAGCACCAATAAATGAAACCCTTTTATCCCAATTAGTTCTTATAACTGTTAACATTATAGGCCGTTGTGGCTGCTTCCAGTCTTCCCATGTCCATCATAATTGTTGGAGTTGGTGCTGCTGACTTTTCTGCAATGGAAGAACTAGATGCAGATAGTACTCCACTCAGGACAGCCAGTGGTGCCAAAGCTGTTCGGGATATTGTACAGTTTGTCCCACTGAGAAATTTTCTCAGACCAGGTATTGATCCTCAAGGAGCCAAGGTGAGATTAGCAAAGGAGGTTTTAGCAGAAATACCTGATCAATTCTTGGGGTACATGCAGAGAAACAGAATCACACCTCACCAAGTGCCTCCAGAAAGTCAGCCTTCGATATTACCTCCAGATCCTGAACTTCTTTGATACTAATTAATGAATATATACGTAAAAATATATGAGGATGAACAATTTCACTTTTGAAATGTTGGAAATTTATCCCTAAGATCAACAATCTACCTTTTCTTCATCTTGTTTGCAAAAATATATCTCTGTTAAGTTTGATCATGAATCTACCAGAGGAGGGATTGTTGTTAAAAGCTCATACTTAAAAGGGTGAAGTTAAAATCTCATGGGTATAAAACAGTTAACTTATACCAGAGGCCAGCAAAATCACAATTAACATGAAACTGCTAATTGTATCTAAGCATTATATAATAATCTGATTGAAAAGGCATCAAATAATGCTTACTAGTGTGTTCCATCATTTTTGTAATATGAGAAATGTATCCATTGACATCTGATATATGTTGATAATCTGTGGATAAAAATTATTGTTGTTAAAATTTTTATTGGAATCTAAATACAAGAAGAAGCCAATATAGCTATAAGAAAGACAATCTTCATCAGTTATATGTACTTTGATGTGATTAACATTCCTTCTTTAAGTGAGTTTTCAAATTAATACCTCAGTTTTTGAATATGTGATTATAGTTAGAATTTTATTAATTTTTATAACATCACAGTATCTGCTTAGAAGGCACATACTTATTATAATGTATCCAATTTCTGGAAGCTGCCATAACTTGGATGGAAATCTTATATACACCTCCAACTAAAAGTACATTTATCCTAGATTATTGCTAAGATATGCAGTTTTTTACAAGTCTGTAAGTTAGTGTTTAGATTCAAGTAGTTGTGAAATGTTTCAGGTATGGATTATATAATATAAGCAGCACATTATTTACTTTGATGTACTGTTTTCATATAGTAGGGTAGCCCCTGAAGTTTTCTATCGCAATATTTGTGATTCCTTGGTGGTGCTAGTCTTCTAATATTTATTGATAATTAAACAAAGTTGAATAATGAATCATTTTACAATTAAAGTTGAGAGTTTGTAATCATCAGAGATTTTTTTTTTTACTTTAACTTAAAAATTTTATGCTAAAAACATTTTTAGTTATTTGTCTATTGTGAGTAGAAGACCACTGAAAAATCCTTTACCTTTATTTATAAAAATCCTTTATCTGCATCTCTCCTGGTAGATACAATAAAAATTTCAGTTTTGTATTAAACTTCTATGAGGTTATGATAGGTCTGTTCAGCTTCCTGGAAACAATTGCTTTTAGTGTATTTAACAGGGAATTTCAATGCCCACTTGAGTTTACTCTTAATATAGTAATTAACTTATATAAGTTCATAGGAGAAGAATATAAATACCTCACTCTACAACTCTGACTTAGTAATTGTTTGCTAAGATGTGTCTGTTAACATTGTTGGAACATTTAATGTATAATCAAAATAGCTACAAATAATATTTTCCTTATTGGTGCATTTTTTTCTAGTTCCTCTTGCATAAAGTTGCATGGTATTTTACCAAGTACCTGTTTTACATTGAGCAATGCTTTTCAAATGTATTCACATGATAGTTGTGACTTGATTCCATTATCAATTAATAACTGTAGTCCGTTTGATAGTATTCTTGTTGAATAATCTGAATGTTATGTCTAAAATTTATTGTCCCCATTTTATTTGGGTGACTCTCCTATTTTACTGCCATTTATGGCATTGAGCCAAATTCTGTCTTCTGCATAATGCCTTTGACATGTTTACCTGGGAAACAGCCAAATTCTGTCTTCTGCTATACTTCATCTAATGTTTGGTCAATTTTATGCTCTCATGTAGACTTGGTTATCAGGATGTGAAGGGACCCTACTTAATGGCTTTAAAGGTATATACATATACTTACCAATTTATAAATATAGCGATTTTATCATATGAATGTGAGCTTTTCCATACTGTTAACTGAATACTTATTTTTATAACAAAAATTTTAATAACTTTTCTTAACAACTTTACTACTGGATCACAGTTTTCTATCTTTATATTCCATGCTATTGAAAGTAATAAAGAAAAATAATGTTTAAACTTGCCTATAAAGATGCCAATAGAAATTACAAATGCTAAATGTTCTTTGAAGTATTCTGCATATTTTAACTATTCTTGGTGGTAAAATTAACAGTGTGTTTGGATATGGTTGTTCTTTACCTTTTCTTTCTCTGACCCTCTTTTATGGAAGATTTATCTTCATGTTAATAAGGGGATGAAATTAATCTGTTTTGTGAAAAATTCATACAAATTTCCAACTGTTATTACCTTCTAATGCAGCAAATGCTCAACAAATAAATTTAATGGCGAGAACATTCATTATATATAATGAAAGGCTGTAAGCTTTCGTCAAATTATTTTCATCGCTTTAACTTAAGATACACAAAGAGTAAACTGAGGTAAAAAAAAGTCTGCTGAGACTGGAAGTTGAACTGTAGATTTTTCACTTTCTTGGCAGATTAATTTACATTATAGAACTATTTCTCCTGCCATCTTTTGGAATACTTCCGTATCTAAGCCTTCCTAACTTAAAACATTTTGAGTGTGATCAATGTCATTGGAGTAGGAATGCAATGTTGCTTATAATTAATTTTTAAATTAACTTTAACATCACCATTGAAATTGAGAGTACAATGAAAATCAGTTGTGTCCTTATTGGTTATGTGTAAATTATTATCCTAGATTACCTTCGTTTAATCATTATTTATTTAAACCAATTGAATGTATTCATAGACATACACATTTTTCTCTAGTACATGCTTATTTAATAGTATCTCCAGGTTAATGATATGCTTTACATTTTATCAAGTATAGTACAGCATGAATGCTTACTACCAATAACACTAAGTTCAGAATCATCACTACGTAACCAACTTCATTGTAATTTCATCTAAATATATTTTACTTATGGATGTGAAATATGGAAGTGTCCATGTTTATCTTTCCTTTTTTATATTTTGTTGATTTATGTAAAATTATGTAACTTTTTTAATTTTTACTTATCCCACCAAGCCTCTTGTTATGGTTTGTTGTATTCATTTAAAGATTCATCCTTATTTACAAGGATATTTAAATACTCTCCATTTATTTGGATTTTTAAAATACTTGATAAATATTTCTTTGATTCTACCATGGAAATCAGAAAATATACTTAGCAATTAAATATTATTAAATATGAAATAACCAATGATCCATATATTAATATCTTCTAGTACATATTAATATATTCCATTCTTATTGGTTGGTTTAAATCAAGACACAAAGGTTCACCTTTTTATATACCATAGATATAGATTGTGATTGCATGTGATTTATGCATGCAACATGAATTTGCAGTATTCTGAATGATATGTCATTGCTTTTGATTGTCTTCCAAATTGAAAAGAGTTCCATTAAGCCTGCATGCTGTGTGATGTTAACTTTAAAAGGATTTTTGAACTTGAGCAAAACGTATCAGCTAAGCACTAAGAATTGTAGTTCAGAAGTTAACTCTTTTTCTTGTATGAATTTATATTCATTATATGACATTTAAAGTTGATTAATTTTATATGGCTTGTTACCTTTGTAAAATCAATGTAAAATATTCTCTTTTGAGTGCAAGGAAGGACAAGCCTAAATTATATGAGCACCATGCATAGAAATTAGATTTTATGATTGTTATATTCATCATTTCATAATACAATGTTATTGTTTGTACTAAATTTACTAGATCAATCAGTTTTAATTTATCCCCTTGAAAATAATAGCTCTAAAGTCTTTAGCAATTTATGTGATTAATTTGTTGGCCTTTCAGATTGTTACAGTGTTATAGATTTAAAATTTTTTCAGCATTTTCTGTTACTTATTCTATAATATAATAAAATAAATTAATAAATGTCAACAGTTAATTTATTGAATAGAATTTAGTGGCTCTATAATACATATTTTAATCTTTTAGTTTGCTTTTCATTACAAAAATAGAACCATATACTTGATTGGTAGAACCTTAAATGTAAGTTGTTCTTCTTTTTGTTTGATTCTATTATGTTTAAATATTAGGTTAGGGTGAGTCATTAAGATTAATCTTTTCTTAGAATTTGCAGTTACTGTCTTTTAGCTGTTTTGTAGTAAAAAGGTTACTGTGCCATTAAATATTTAGATTTAAAAGATAATATAAGTACCCTAACCTAACGTATTTCAATTGATGTTCTTTTTATTGTTTCCTCTTTATTCTTGATATTCAATTCAATTCAATTTATTTTCATTCAATGATCAATACATTGATATAGAATACGTCAAGCTTATGAAATAGGCTCACCATGAGTGCTACACCATTCTGATGGTGGACACAGGAGATATGATGTTACCCATAGTCTTTGGATTGTCAGTTTTGTTATTTTATATGTATGTATGTATATATATATTCAAATTTTGTACTTAATTATTTTGTCATAAATTTTTGTTTCATCATATTACTTTAGCTGGAAAATCTTTCCTGTTTTTTCAGTACAATTGTTGCTTTCCAGTAGCTGGATAGTGTTTAAGTACCCCTTGGATTTTCAGGTCTCAGGGGTCCTGCTTTATCCCTATGTGGTTTTGTCTGTTTAGAAGGAACCTTTACAAGTAACAGCAGAGATAAGGTGGATGAGGGTAAATAAGTAATTGGAGATTGATCCAAAGTGAAAATTCATTTTTATTGGCTATCAACAATTAATCATTTACAAGGGCATGTAAAGTAATATACTTCAAATGTAATGACTTTAAATGTTATATATTAAAAGCCACTAATCCAAAGACTGCACATCATTACAATTCCAGCAGCCACCATCAGGTTGGTACCGCCTCATGGTTAGCATAAGTCATTAGTACCTCATTTTCTATGGGAATAAAGGGAAGCAGTGGACTGAGCATCATTAACTGAGACATTTCTAGGTAAAATAGGATGATCGAATTCTAAGAACATTATCTCTGAAGGTGGAAGTAGACAGTTGTTCAGAAAGGAGATTTTTTGCTAAAGATACTTTTTTAAACTTTTTTATTTTTGTTTAAAAATGAGAAATTTCAAAATGGAACTTGAAAGATAAAAACAACTGCCCTTTTTGTACCCTCTATTTGTTTTTTTTTAATCATTTTGTCTCAATTAATTCACATATGACCTAGATGGCCTGACTGCATCATTGAGTGGTTTAATTTGCATATTTACAATGGAAATAAAGTTTAGTTTTCTAACCTTTATTAATATGATTATTTCTGTTATTTTAATTAAATGCTTGTGCTTTACTTACCATAGAAATAAGTTTTCTTCCCTGTCCCTTCCAAGGAATTATTTTAATTATTTTTTCACTCTCTCAACCAAATCTTCTTTCTTCAGTTGTTTCAAAGAGAGAAGTAGCAAGTATCTTCATTATTAAACCTGCATTGTAGCAATTAAAAGATAAGCGTGTTACACTGGATTCAGTCTTCTTTTTAGTTGATGTTATGTTGATACTAATCTTTATTAGATATATATGCGGAGTATTTTAACTCTCTGTATGTCTTATCATCCACACATATGGGATACTTGAGAATTCCAGTGCTCTTCTCTTGCAAAATTTTAATCATTGATATTTAAATGACCCATGTTAGATTTTCTCTCTAGAGGTCAAAATCCCTTTTTAATTAGTTCATTCGATCTTTTTATGAGAGTATTTTTGATTTTTAAGCGAAGGCAAGGCTAGATTAGTTTTTTTGGGTGTTAGATTCATTTTTGGGCTCTCAATAAAATATTTACTTTTTTATATATATTTATCCTATATTGCAGTCAATCAAAATAAATTTTCCTTGAAGTGCTTGACCAGATTTTGTCCCATTTAGACCCATTTTCAAAATGGAGTTTTTCAAAATTTAGATTAAACTAACACATAGCAATTGTTATTCTTAGCAGTTGTTGAATAAGTTCTATGGTAGAAGTCACATTCAAATACAATCATTTTCCCCTCTATGATTATATTCTGGATTATTGTAGTTTGATTAACAGGGAATTGTAGTAAAAGGTTAAAATACTTGTTCGATGTAGTAGAAGCATGATATGCTTGATGAAAATTTGCTTTAGTTTTTTAACTTTGCTTTTATTAAGAATTCTGATGATTTTTGCAGAAGACAGTTTCATTTAATGGTGTGTTTAAGAAATGTTTCAAATTTATATTTCATGTACATTTCATAACTTCATTTGTTTTTTCCTCGCAAATTTGATCTCCAATTTATCTTTGTTTTTAGATTAGAAGCTTCATGTAAAAATCATCATTAGCTGCTTTACATTTTAAAGGTATAGTCCATTATTATAAAATAAAGAGATTTAATAAACTCAAAGAATTTCTCATAGTTTCTATGTACAAATTTAAAACTAGCACTGAAGATTGGTCACTCTTGTTGAAATAGAGTTTGACTATTTACATTGTTTTATTTATATCCCTTCACCTAAATCTTGGCTCAAGTTACTGTGAGAACAAAATGTATTTAAATTATATATTTTTCAGAATTATAACACAATTTCTGATAATTCAAAAAGAGATTTTATTTAAAGAATGTCTACGAAGATGTTTACCATTCACTTTTCTTTTATTCTGTAATATTCTTATATCTTACTTTACCATAGTTAATTCATTCATTAGCTATTTCCAAGATTCAAAAGTGTAAATTTTCATGTATTCAATGTATTATTTCATGTGGTCTATTATTAATGCTTGCATAAAATGTTTTCTTGATAAATCATTCATTTTGGTTTTTTTTTAAATTAAATTTTTGTTACTAATGATATAATTGGCATTGTTTTCATTGCATTGAAATATTGTGTGGTTGATTATCAGCTTTTATAAGTGTGGTTCATGGATGCCGATCTATGCTGACACATATTTTCTGATACTAATCCAAATTTTATAACTAATTGTTTTGTCCTTGATATCTTAATTTCAATTTTAGTCTCTTAGTTTACAAAAGATATATTCTTTTCCTAACTTTTCGAAGATATTTCTGAGGAATATTTTTTTCTATGAATTTCCATCTGATCATTTTGGAGTGTAAATTAGTCTGAATTTCTCTTCGGGTTTGGTTATTTCATTGAAATTTCCACTTAAACATTGTTTCTTTTGTTCTATAACTTTTGAAACAAATTTGTGCATCATAATTTCCCTACAAGAATTCTCAGATATTGTATTTGGATATAAATTTTTGAGTCCCCTGGAAGAAATTTTTCTTTCCAGGGTTGATTAACTGAGACTTTTTGTTTTTTCATGCCTAACTTATGGTACCAGGCGATGAGATTTTCTAAATTAGAATGTTAATGATGTGTTGTGTTAGCATTAACGTGTTATTATAGATGTGTGTTGAGCATTCTTCCCTAAATATGATCAATTAACAAAGATATCAAGTGTATTCTTCTTCTTTGTCAATAACCCTAAAACCTCTAATTACTCCCAAAACAATTTAATTATACAACACCAGTATGAAACCAAGTATATGAGTAAATACATGCTATAATTAAATAATTATTAGTAAAATAATATGAAAACACAATATCCTTACCTAATGCTGTTCTAGGTTACACCCTTTAGTTGTTTTAATCCCAGCTTATATTTTTAAGAAATCCATCTGATATCAGGAGGAAATACATCCTAAAGTGCCATTCACAAAGACAGTTTGCTACCTCACTGCCATGAAAATGAAAAATGAATCATTTCATGAAACTTGGAAACTGCAATTTATTGAATGAAATTTTAGAAATGAGTTTTTGATCACCCACATTTTAACTATTGATGCCACTTTAACTATTTGAATTTCTGAATATTTTTTGGCTGCTATAGACATTTGAAATTAGGCAAATTTGGTATCCTTTCAGGTATCATTTTATTTTAGACGAGGAATGCCTTTTTTTAGGATATTAATTTTTTACGGAAATAATTTTCTTCTTGATAGCACTATCAAATTGTACTTATATTTCACAAATGTCACCAGTTTCATTTAATTTCTATGTAAGTTATCTAAAAAATCTTCCTCTTTCTTACATCCATCATGGCTAGACTGAAAGGGTCAGCAGCTCTAATGGATGGATTACTGATATTCCTTTAGTTATTTAATGAGGACAATATTGAATTTATATTTGAAGAGAGATATTTGTTTGTCCTCTTGCTCATGTTCTCAACTTTTCAAAATTTGATAAATGAGATCTGAATTAGAAAATCCATTTTAGAATAAAATCTACTTGCAGTTTATGTGTATAATTTTTATTGTATTAATTACTTGTGAATCACTTGCATCATATATGTTATTCCAGTCTGAAAGATAATTATTTTATTATATTTTAGTTGAAAGATCATTTTTACCATCATAGACTTATCAAATATTCATTAGCAGAAGGAAAACTATTGTATGTAGGTCATGATTAATGCAATTACATTATTAAAAACTATTGTAATGAATTCTCCAACAACACATAATTTTTAATAATTTTAATTATGAAATGAATATGGTGGTGGCTGTGATAGCATTAATTCAGGATTTTGAGTTGAAAATAGTCTTTTTTTATTTGATTTCTATTTTGATGCATTGCTTGCAGTATCTTCACCAAGCCTTCAATTTGTATGTATGCTAGTTCTGAGATGTGACATATGATGCCTTAACCGTTTCATTCTACTAATGTATTTCAAGAATATTTCCCAGAATGTTTAAAAAATCTGCCGAAAAATTGAAATATGTTATATGGAAATTACAGTATGTAGGTGTAGGAATCAAAAAGGAGAGGATATACCCTACCTTTGCTGATGTGGAAAAAGTTTTTTGAGGCTGTGCGGAAAGTCTGACTCTTGCAGTCTGTAAATTGAATGTCCTTTCAGATATATCTGATGTTGCAGCTATTAGTTAAGACATCATACACTATACATGGACTATTAATAATAGTTTGCAATTCTATTATAACTGCAGCAACACTACTTAGATATGCACCTTAAAGTAAGAAATGTTCACTTTAGTACTATTTGCTTTTAAAACTGTGCCTGATTTTTTTACTATAATTGTAATGGAAATTGGATATGAAAATTTTTCCTTTTTAAAATAATTGGCTGTGGAGGTTAATTTCTGGTTCTGTAAGAAAAAAATAACGAGTTTTTCATAAGTTTTCTTCTAGTTCATAAAATTTCTCATAAGTTATGGTTTAAAATTTGAGAGATATCCAAAAAGAGCATCCTCCCTAACAAGCAAAGATCTAGTGACATAAATCAGTGGCTTCAATGCCTAGCCACATATACTGGTGGTAAGGTGTAGAAGTCAATGTTTCTTCTTTTCCGAATGGTATTCTACCTGAAATCTATCTCTTTAGTATATCTGAAAGAACTGGGTTTGAGTACCAATCAAGTAAACTTTTCACTTATGTATATTCCTTGGGTTTTTCCAAGAGCGTGCTTGCCCCTATGTGTGTGATTTATCTCAAGTTCTTTTCCTTGTATTACATTCATTTTTCCAGTGGCTAAGTTTCATGAATTTTAAAGACTTGCACATTTTTTTGTATCAAGTAAATACAATGACTGAAATGTATCAATGGACTTTATACTCTTACATACAATAAAAAAATGGTATGAAATTTTAGTTTATGTATGACTACTTTTTATTGAACTTAAAAAATCAACTTCATTCATTGTGAAATCATACTTCTCTTTCAAACTTGCTCATTCTTATTGAAATGTCTTTATATGATGGAAATTTATATCAGATTTTTGGGGACTGAGTAACACTTTCCTTACTATCCTAAGACAAAATCTATTTTTATATCTCACTATGCAAGAGAAAAAGCATGGAAAATGCTGTTTCTAAGCTTTACTTGTGAAAATTTCTATCTCTGCAATGAATGTATTGTTTGTTTACTTGTAATCATTTCTGTAGATGAAAAGTCAGTGTATAATAATTAAATAAAATTAGATTAAATTCTTAAAAAGTTGTATTTTGGTAATTGTTTTTGGTTTCTTTAGACATTAAACAGCAACATTTAAGTCAAAAATTGCTGTCTGATTATCAAGTCTGTTTTAGTTGGCTTACTAAATCTGAAGTGTTTTGTTAATGTTTATAAAAAAGTATTATGTTGTAACTACTAATGACCTATGTAAACTCCTTGTGAGTTGTAGAAAATTGTTGAGAGGTAGCTGATTTGTGTATGAAATTATAGCCATGAAATGGTTGAATCTATCATAAACTTATTCAATAAACTTCTAGTCTTGCAAGAAAATCCAGACTATGGGAAAATGTTAATTCAAATAATCAATGTATTTGTTATATGTTTAAGTGTGGCACATTGGGTTTATCAAATACTGTTTTGTTGATATTTTCCTGAATAATAATAGTCTAATATTTCATGAGTAATTTGTTTTTAAATTTCAGGCTCAATGGCATTCATAGTTTTCAATTATACCCATGTTGTAATATTCACCATTAATTACATGTTTTATTAATATTTCATGATTAATCTATGAAGTTCTTTAGTGATTTTTCTTATTCTTAATATGTGAATGGGTTTTCTTTTCATGCTATAATATTAATGTGTACCTGTATAATGTTGTTACATTTGGTATATATATATTGGTCTTTCCAAAAGAAATCAAATGGGAATATATGTGTACATCAAAGTGTTCACCATTTCATTAATTTTTCTTTTATAAATATTGTTAACATTATAAAAATACATTACTGTCAATGGAAATGTATTGAAATAAATTTTTGTCTGCAATATTTCTCTTTTTGTGGAAGTTAACTTACATAGAGCCAATTTCACTCCTTTGCAAGACATGAGCTAATTCAATGCAAATCATGAAATTTTAATTGCTTGGCAATTGTCTTCCTGTTGATTGTATTACTATATTACCCCACTATTGATTATGATGCAAAGCAGGGGCTGTTCAAAGGTATCTTTAGGCAAAGAAAAGTTGGTGATTGAATATTATATTTGAAATGGAAAGGTTTTAAAATATGGAGTACAAAATTATACTAAGTTAATTTTCAGACTGATACTTATTATATTTGTATAGTTATCAACTCAGTCTGGTTGGGTCCTCAAGCACTTCATTTTTAGCTAATTAAAGCTTTTGAGAAGGGGATGACAGTACTAGGAAAAAGGAGAATGAAGTTAGTTTACCTTTGCTGTCCTCACTGAGCCAGAATGCTATGGTTAGGAAAAATCTTACAAGTGCAGAACAATCACTCTTTGAATAACAATTTTTGCAGTATTCAGAAAGGAGCAACTAGAATGAAGCATCACTTAGTAGCTTTTTATTATCACATCCACGAAATAGACTAAAACAAAGGTAAATGGAAGATATATTTTCCAAAAGACAAACAATAATGTCATTTATTAAGGTGGTATCAGGAACACTATACAGTTAAGTTCATAAGAATGTATACATAAATTACAGAAATTCATGATTTTGGTCAATGAGGACCATGATAACAAGATGGCATTAATTTTCGAATGTGTAATTAACTCGTTCAATGCAGATACCTCCATTTTCATGCATTTATCACTCCAACAGTGGAGTGATCCACTGTTAACATGTTAAGACATCAATTTATGGCTATACCTACATTACCTCCTTTCCTTGATACACTATTTCTCAAGTGAAAGGAAGCCAATAGTTTCTTAATTTTGTGAAAATTTTCTGCTATTCCAAATTTAACCCTTTAAAATAGAAAAAGGATGAAATTCCTTCACTATAATATTTTATTAGAAAGATAATGAAACTAGAAAAAATGCATGAATAATATTTAATGCATTTTTTATGCTTCCAATATCTTCGGGTGACATACAGTTACATAGAAGACAAATTGGATGGAACAGGTATGGAAATTTTGATTACTTACATGTCTCTTAAGATTCATTCCTTTTTAAGTTAGCAAGGTCACTTTAAAGGAAGAAAATGGTGTGGAACTATACTTGCTGACAAAGTACACAATCATGAAATATTGTCGTTAGGAGAGAAGAATATTTTTGTTTCTATATTTAGAAGTGGAGATTTCATTTAGAGAACTGGATTGTTAATCCATAGAGAGCGTTTCGACTATTTAAGCGGTAACTTTGGGTTGAGTGTATCTTGATTCATTTGCAACTCGCATGCTAAAACCCAGTTGATAAATAAATGGGAAAATCAAATTAAGCTACCATTTGTTTGATTTTTTTCATAACCATATTTAGTAGCATTTTAAATGCTCCATTCTTACAAGAAGTGTTAAAGTTTACATGAAGGAGTTAAATATTTACTTGAATTTCTAAACAGCTTATTGATAGATCGAGGCGTTAGAGGCTATTGGTAAACCTGCTTACGTAGCTTTCAATTTTCATATGTTGGTTATGTGAGTGTTTTGCTTCATGCGCTTCATGTTTATGTTAAAATGGTTGATGTTTATGATGGTTATCTAATAACTGCACGTCAACGACTTAAAGCAGTGGTGATGTAAAAGTGTTGTGGTCACAGATGAATGAATAAATACGTTATAGCTGTCTTAGATTCCCATCTTTGGTATCCGATTAATGTTGCGTATGTCAAGGAATCATACGAATTTTTGAAAGGTAGCATTTCCATAGATTATATTTAAAATTTTAATTGAAGAATAGAATGTCAATTACCTAAACGGTATCTGTATCTTTCAGTATCTGGCTCTGATTAATTATTAATTTATTGTTAAGGATAACCTTGCGTAAAATGGCATTCAGACCGGGAACTGCTACATTACCAACCTCTGAGGTGGAATTAACAGTATCATGCAGGTGATGAGAAAATATTTACGCTTTGACATTGCTTATTTTATTCTGATATTTTTTATCTTGAAAATCATGTTGTCATATTTATGTAGATCTCTACGAGGAATGGACATTCTTTCCAAGTCTGATCCAATGGTTGTAACTTACATTCAGCCATTTGGTGAAAAAAGGTGGATTGAAAATCATCGCACGGAGATGATTGAGAACTCGCATGATCCAGATTTTACGAAGAAGACTATTATCCCATACCGTTTTGAAGAAAATCAGCCCCTTTTATTTAAAGTATTTGACGTAGACAGTTCCAGTTCAGATCTCTCAAAACATGACTTCTTAGGAATGGCCTCTTGCAGTTTAGCTCAGGTATATATTGGTGTCAATTTAAAAGTCTTTTTATTACTACATTAAATTAACTTTCTTAGGGGAATCAAAGCGATGTATCCATTTTTGAGAGATATTAATGATTGTGTAGATTTTATAGAGGTATAGCATGCATTGACAAATTCCTTGGATTGCACCAAACCGCAGAGTTGTTGCTTCGAAAGATTTTGTTCTTTGGAAGTAAATTGACTAATTCATTGTCTGCCATGAAGGATTTATTAAGTGTTGGTTGTAAGATTAGAACTGTTCTATATATTTTGAGCTTATAAGATATTAAACTGCTTATGGCCCTAGAAAATGTATGTCTACTTCTATTCTGGTCACTTATTTGCTGAAATGTCAAGAATTTAAGTAAAGTATGAGATTTTCAAGGGGGACGAGTAAGGATTTTTTACTTCTTGCCCTTTTATTGGGGCCATTCTTATAATTTTCTGTCGGTTTCCAGCTTCATAAGCTACAAATTACTCAACTGTAGCAGTTTCATTGTAAATTCAATCTTATACTTCAACCATTGTGGTATATGGCAACAGTTGATTGAGTTAAATTGTTACACTGGGAAGTAAATAATGCATTTTGGGCACTTATTCTAGTGAAATTCCAGTAAATTTACACTGCTATTTTTCTGGAAGAAGGAGATGGCCTTTGTAATGTATTGCATCAGGGTACCTGAATACCTAGAGTCAACTAAGATCCGAGCAATGATTCACACTGCTATAAAATATTTATTCTTGCTGTAAAAGGTTTATTATAATGAAGTAACATGCCAAACTGTTATGCTGTTAAAATTTAATTGAAATAATTAACAAAAACTTTTTTTTCCAACCATAGGATGATTTTTATTTTCTTTTGGAAAATAAATTACTGAGATTAACTTGCAGAGTAATTACATTGAATTATTAGCTATTTTTAAAATAATTGACAAGTATCTTATAATCATATCTCATCGAATGCCTTAGCATTTGGATTGTTTGTTACCTCTTACATGAAATTCTCTTGTGAAACTGTTTAAAAGAATTTTATTTTCTTAAGA
Source organism: Ladona fulva (assembly GCA_000376725.2). NCBI lineage: Eukaryota > Metazoa > Arthropoda > Insecta > Odonata > Libellulidae > Ladona > Ladona fulva. Next base: position 613,527 of record KZ308364.1, on the reverse strand, counting down.
GTACTTCTCATATAACATTTTTACTAGTCTTATGTTTGAGTTGATCAAATAATGAATCAGTCAAATTGAGCTTATGGAAGCAGGAGAATAATTCAACTTGATAGAAAATGCTGACTTTTAGCAGAGATTATCTCTCTTTGATTCATGATATATTTCAGTCTTTAATCTTCAGTAATATAAATTAAAAAGAAATTCCTTAGAATTGTACACATATATCATGTAAACTGATTCTATTTCCTTGAAATTTTCCTCTAATTTTATAAGATACTTGTCAATTCTAATATTTCCTTGAAATAACCTCTTTTTTTGTGTACCCTATGTTACCCTTTTCTTAAGTTTGTCTTGGTTGCCTTGTTTCATTTTTATCATTTAACAGTATTAATTGCAACCTTATTAAAGGGGAAATAATCTAAAAATTCATATTTTTAGCAACACTCTCTCTTCTGCATATTTTCATTTTGTATTTAATATAGGATTTATTTTTTTTAAGGGAACAAATAATTTAAGATATTAATATTTCATTTTACTATTTCCCACAGGTAGTTATAAAGTGGATAAATTAGTGAAAATCAAGTAGCAGGTAAAGCATTTATGCTTTAAGTTATGCTTACTAATCATAAAGACTGCATTGTTTCTAAAGTTGTAAAATTGATGAGTAAAATTTGAAATTGAAGAATTAAAAGGCTTGTAGAAATTCCTCTTGGATTCCCAGCCGGATGATCTGGGTGATTTCCAACAGGGTGGAAATTTGGTGAAAATCACTAGGCTGAGAGCCCAAGAGGAATTTCTACTGATCATCTGCTAGGAAAAAGCTAAATCATTAATTTTAAGGCTTATTTCTGTTATGAATTTTATGATAAAGTAGAGATTGTTTGAAGCAAAGAGTTTTTAGTTTGAAAAAGACTGATGATGACTTGCTGTGTTTTTTCTAGTGTTACTGTAAGATGAAAGTTTTATTGAGAGTTTGTAATGTCTCTTGTAGAGAGATTCCTTGTGATGGCAATCAACTTAAGAATGATGATCTCTCTTGGCTTTTGTATAGTTTAGGGAATCTCCATCCCTCTCTTCTTTTTATGCATTAAAGGCATGTGGTTAATCATCTAATAATCTTGCTTTTAAATCTCTATTAAATACGTTTGGTAATAGCTGATTCTTTTGTTGAAACTCCCACTTTTACCAGTTTATGGAGCTTTTTCATTTATTTCTTCCATTTATATGAAAAAAATCTCCTGAATTAGCATCGGCTTCAGATGCAGCCTTCTGAGGGATCCACAGTCATTAATGGGTCCTCCTGTTTAACAAAAGTGTCTCAGTCATGGCCACTGGCCTTAGCATCTTTGGAACTTAACAGTAGGTGGGTGAAGATTGTAGGAACCTTAGGGAAAAAGAAGAGTTCTTTCTTTTCCCTTGCAGCCTCCTCACCTTTCACCTTAAGGAGCACGTAGTTAAGGAAGTGCCTGTTTTAATCTGAAATTTTATGCGAATTCACATCTCACAGTATAATTTATTATTTTTTGGTTTAAAAGAGGGTTTTTAGTATGTAACACAAACTAAATGCGTAGGCTAGTTTTTGGAACCTTCCCCTGCTGAATGTAAGTCCCTGTACTTAATAAGACTGGTTTGGTAAGTTTAGCTAGATGTAGTGCACATACCATTCCTAAATTAGGTCATGTTTTATGCATGCTTTAGACTAGTATGGATTTCAATCATTCAGATTTTAACGTGCAATCTTTTTGAAACAGCATTGGCTGTTTTCTTTAGAAAAGTGAACATGCCTCATTAGACTTGATTTTGTATAGACTTAATGTTTATTTTCTCAGAATTGATCTTACAGGTGTTGATTAAATAACTGAATAAAGCTTTCTGAGACTTCTGGATTTTTTCTTAGATGCTATATAAATGACCTTAAAAAAAGTGTCCAAAATCATACAAAGCAGTACTTTATTAATGTTGCACGGATGGAAGACTTAGAAATGTATCTCTAATATGCATCAAGAAAGTTACCATATCATTAAATCTACTTTGTATACTTTGCTTCATAGATAGTATCCAGAGGTAAAGTAGAGCTTCAGTTGACGAAAAATGGTGGGAAAATAATCATCAGTGCTGAAGAGTTGCAGTCTATAAAAGATAATATAATTCTTCAGTTCAGAGGAATTCATTTGGACAAGAAGAATTTTTTTGGAAAGTCTGATCCATTCCTTGTGTTTATGAAGGTACTTTTAAGCTAACGTAGTAAATAAATCTTGAAGCCATTCATTGTCACGTGAAAGATTGGTATTGAGACATAGTAAATTGGGTAAGTTAAAATAACTCTTGTAGCTGAAGATTGTCTCCATACCATTCTTGTGAAGTTACTTTGATTTAATTTATAAACTACAATTCATTGACAAAAGTTTACTTCTAAAATAGTGTTTCTCAAACAGTATTTGCAGGAAACCAAGGGTTCTGTGAGGCATTGCTAGGGGTTTCACAAGAAGTAGTTACAGAATAAAAGATAATAGTAAGTTTGATCTGTGAAAAATAAACCATTGGAAGGAATTGATGAAACGCCATTAGTTTCGCATGGGGTCAAATTTGCAAGAAATTTAAATAAAAGATGCATATTTAGGTTAAAATAAAGAGAATCCGGGATATTTGACAGGCTCTGTAAGAATGAAAAGGTTAAAAAATGCTGACTTGAGAAATTGATGAAGTAAAGTTTTGTTTTCTAATCATTGGATTTTTGCTCTTTTTTCTGCCTTTAGAGGAAAGCAATTTTTTGTTGTTATCTAAATTTGTTTAATCTACTTGAAAAAAATCCAAATTTATTTTTCAGTAGCTGTAATTTTTATTCTTTCCTTTACTTAATCATTAAAGGCCACAGAATCAGGTGATTTTAGTTCAGTGCACAAAACAGAGGTTATAAAAGGAACAGTGAATCCAGATTGGAAAAAATTTATGGTTCCTTTGCGTGTGTTATGCAATGGGGATTACGACCGCACATTAAAGGTATATTATTTCTTTATTATAAAAGTCATTGCTATGTTAAGGAAATAAACTCTACTCTAATTGCTTAAGTAACTAAATAACTTACATGACTCCATACACCAATATGTAGAGCATTCAAAAATTTCCCTAGATGCTGATTATTTTTGACTGCAAAAAGCTGTTATTCTCACTGTCATATTCATGAATATTTCAAGACTTTTCTTTGCTAGGCACTTGAAACAATGCTGCACTGCAATATTGCATGGTTTAATTCTAATGTGAAACTTACCCAGAGGTGGTAAAGCTTGAATCTGGGAACTTTTTTATTCCTTGTAATTGTTGTTTATCATTCTTATTTGAAAGTACATAGTATTGATATGATACACTCAGAAATAGTCATAGTAGATATTTTGTAAGATCACTATTTACTTTGACTGTAAATTCATGTATTTTAAGTATGTGCAAGTAAAGTCTTTCATCTAGGTAGTTTGCTATGACTGGGAAAGTAATGGAGATCATCGTCTAATTGGAGAATTTGAAACTACTTTGAGAGATTTGAGTGAAGGTCCAGGACCCAAGAATACCTACTCCTTGATCAACCCAAAGAAAAAGGTATGTAGCGATGACTTGTTTTGTTTACATTTTAATAAGACAAATAGTAAACCAATAGTGAAGTAGTAGATTGTAGTTGACAGATTCATGTTATAGCAGGGCTTGATTCACTGCTTTGAGTTTACATCCTATTAAAATCCATTTACTCTTTCTCCTGAGAAAAATGGATTAGTTAATAAAGTCGTAATATATATGGCATTTTATTAAGTATTGCAAATTGTACCAAGATGTTTTATTTTAAAACTTAAGTATGAAACAATCTTCAGCAAACTTATCATCTTGAATGAAGTCATTGCATTCTAGTCTGAGAGAGTTCTACCTCTCAGTAAGTTGATAAAATTATAGAATTATTTATTCTCATGTTGCATTTTTAATTTCATATTTTAGTTTGCATTTTTAATTTTAAACTTAATATTTTTCTGAAGAAAAAGAAACCATCTTACCGTGATTCTGGGGCTATTATACTGACAAATTTTGCTGTGCAGAAGACGTACTCTTTTCTAGAATACATCAAGGGAGGTACTCAGATTAATTGCTCATTTGCAATTGATTTTACAGGTACTTATTTGATTTATATAGCTGAAATTATGTTATTTTGTTGCCTACATTTTTATTGTAGTTAATTGAAGAGCATATTTGGTTTTTAGAGAACATTTCAGTACAAAGAGTATTTATCATAAAGAATTAATCTTGATTAGACTTAAAAAAATTTCAGTTTTAAGAAAAAGTTATCATTTAGATTCAACCTATACATTAGCTTTGCTGCTGAGTTCCTGCCTTGAAGACTGTCAATTTTTATTGTTTCATAGGTTCAAATGGTGATCCAGCATCCCCGGACTCTCTTCATTACATCAGCCATGTGCCAAATTCATATGAAGTGGCTATACGTTCTGTGGGAAATATAATCAAAGATTATGACAGTGACCAGGAGTTCCCTGTCCTTGGTTTTGGTGCCCGTTTACCGCCAGATGGAAGAATTTCTCATGAATTTTTCGTGAACATGTCTCCAGATAATCCTTATTGTACAGGGATTGAAGGTATGCCCTTTAAACTAAAGACTGAATCAATGTTCATTAATTTATAATTTTAAAGTTACTCTAAAAAATTAAAAAGATGCTAATTTATGATAAAAGGATACTTTTTATGTATTAGAAAAATGTGTAAAAGAATTTTCCTTTGAAATTTGAATTGATAACTATTTTTAATTAAAAAACTTGTCCATTTATTTCTTTCTAAAAACAGATAGAATTATTCCAGGAAAATGAAATAGATGCTGTATTAGATCTGGGTAATTCAACACCTTTTTAAATTTTTTTGTTAGTGATGGGATGATTAATTGGAATCGGGAATTTGAAATGTCAAAACTTTCTTGTGTATCAGAATAGGAGAATCCAAGCTAATTTACGATTCCAAAAATGATTCTTTGGAAATTTTTGTCTTAAACTCAATTTTGCATTTCTGATGAGCGATGACAAATTGATAAATTCTTTTTAGTTGAACTATCAGTAAAACTTAATTCTATGAATCTTAATAATACCTAAATATGGTATTAAATGTGAATTTTAAAAACTTATTCTTGTGTAAAAAAAATAATTGTTTCTACCAGATTTTAAAAATTTCTAAAGTATGTTAGTTCTGCTTTGGAAACTCCAAACAAAATTTTAATTTTTAATATCTTTTTAAACATTTTTAATTTACTGATTTAATATTACT